>OX063288.1:17571193-17596193 GCA_944039245.1 Nebria salina | reverse complement strand
TATCAACATCGAGTTCGTTGGAGCATGAACGATACACGCCATAAGAACTACATTCGACATCTGAATGCACATATACGGAAATTGAAGAACTTTAAACATGACATCTTAGTATATTCTATCGTTAAGCAACTTAAAAGTATAAACATTTGTTTTGCTGCAAAGTGTAAATGAGAACATTACTTGTCATAAGTTTTTTTGACTATGTATTTGGCTTTAAATAAATGTAATGAAAAATATATGCTGTTTTGTTTGGGATTTATTAAATCATCACACATATGTAGTTATTTAGATTGCGAACAGTTATTCTTTAACGGAACTCGTACATCAACTTGATCCTCAGCATTGTTATCGCCCCATCCATGATTAAAACTGCATTGATATTTCTGATACTCCTCATTAATGCGCCATGCATTAGGAAATCTGTCCCATAAATTGTCAATTTGATTCGAAGCATAAACCAATACGAATTCCATCGGCAAACAGGCTATTTCTTCATTCAGCATGCAATTTAAAATGTTGCCACAATCGCGAAATAATTTAAATGAATTTATCTGATTAAATTGCACTTTGAACCAGTTTCTTAATTAGTGATGCCGCCGAGACCGAGACTGGTCTCGGTTTCGTCTCGTCTCGTTTCGTATTTCGAGACGAGACCGTGATCTTGGTCTCGTCAGGCAAACCGAGACCGAGACGAGACCGATTACTGGTCTCACCGAGACTCTCGCCGAGACTCTCGACAAAACCTATGAGAATTTTAAAATATTGTTATTGTCTATAAAAATTAAAACTCCATCAATAATACTATATTTACATTAGATAATCTTAAAATTAATTTAGAAAAAAACAATGAGCAAATATTTATATTAACAAACTAAACTATCAGTTTTTATCTCTGCTCATATTAAAATAAATTTTTCAAATATATTATTTTTTATAAATTATGCTACAAAGCCAAAAAAAATAGCTGAGGTACTAACAACTGATTATTATTAAGATAGGTATTGATAAGATTTTATTCATTTCCTAAAATATTGTTTCATATATTTATTTATTTAACGTTTATCACATGTGCACAAACGAATTTTCGCTTTTCAACGTTATAATCGTAATTCTGCTAAACGATAAATATTTAAATTAAATCCGAAATATTGTAGCCGGGTACACTACCACTACGCCTCTCAATAGTATTATTAATCAGAATTTTTTTCATTTTATTGTTCGATATGTATAATTAACATTAAAACCACACTAGACACTACCACTCTGATAATAAAAAGTACCTATAAATACATATACTTTTTCAAATAGCTGATAGATACTGCACAATGTCAAATGTACAGTGGCGCGTATAGTTCAAACATCTTATCATTGTCTAGTCCTATATTAACTTTACTTTGCTTTGTATTCATTATTATATCTTAAATGTTTAATACATAGGTATCATTAAAACTTTATATAACATTATATTATTTTATAAGAGTATTCCTTTGTTAGTGCTATGAAACGTATGCAAACGCAAATTAGTACGAACAGAACCATAGCCAATCACGTGCTATATATTCAGGGTCAAATAATCGAGAATTTAGTCGAGATCGAGTCTTTCTTCGTCGAGACCGAGACGAGACTACATATTTTTAGAAAATATCGAGACGAGACGAGACTGGCGAAAATCTCGTCGAGACTGGTCTCGGCGGCAACACTATTCTTAATGCATGTACGTTTCGCATAGCACAATTTTTAATATGTAAATTGCAATAGTCTATTCTTAACGGATTACGTATTACCTCCAATGATGGACAATTTAATTCCTCAATACTTACAATTTTATATAATGACGAAATATTCTCCAGTCATACCACCTTCTCACCCCCCCTTAACATATATTTTATTAGTAAATTTAGGCATTGAAGAAATCGTTTTGCTAAGTTTCCAGTACGGAGTATCGCCATAATTCCACTCCAAATTATGATGTTTTTTAATTAGCCATACAACACTTTTTTTACTGTCAGCATTAAGCTTAGACCAGGAAAATGGCAGCTCAAATACTACAGATTCACAATGACCACCTGCGATATTAATTACAGCGATTTCTTTCAAAATAAATGTGGTAACATTATTTTTATTCACATTAAAACCCTGCAAGTCGACTATAGCGGTACCCATCGCAACAATAATAGTGATGATGATGATGATTTGTCAACAGATCATTGCATATATAGGCCAGAGTTGCAGTTAACGCATGCGCTATTCAACATTATCCTTATGAATCCAACTGTTAGATGAACTGTTGAAACCCAGCCATTTCACATAGACTTGATAACCTTTTCTACGTTGTATCTTTTCAACAAGATATATATATATATATATATATATATATATATTTTACTTTTTGCAATTCAAAACCATAAAAGCCGCCCTGTGTAACATGATCAGATGTATTTTTAAGAATATACGTTGGGGGTTGGTAAGAATTTCTTCTTTACTTTTAGTCACATCTATTGGTTCTCATGTTCGTTGTTTGATGTCTTGTCTTGTGGTATTTTAAAGTTATTTCTGGCAGCAAATTTAACCATTTGTATGACCCCTGCAAACTGAATGCTTTCCACATTATATTTTTTAGTGTTCTGTTTACCCGTTCAACAATGCTAGCCTTCATATTACTAAATGCTGAATAGTGATTTATACTATGTTTGTCCATTCTATAATAAGTCGTTTAGGCTTATTATAGAATTCTTTACCCATATCTGTTTGTAAATGCTTAGGAATACGGTTATCTGTGAGCAAAATACTTTTCATGGCTTTAGTTACATCAGACCTTGACTTTTAACTGGAGCTGTCCACACATACTTTGAGAACACATCAATTTCCACCAATATGTAACGCTTTCCTATGACATTTTTACTAAATACAAGTGTTTCTAAAATAATTTGCACGTATAATGATTTCTGGACCGCGCCTGCAGGAGCAGTACGAAATTTTAGTTTATCATCCAATTGCACAATTTTATTAGCTAATATAGAACCTCGTATACCATCATTTATGATATAATTTAAAAATACCATCGGTTTACTAAACCAAACTTCGAGTATTCGCACCCCACACGGAAATGTATAACTCAAATTATTACTATCGCCGGCAGTGTTTACAATTTCATAGGTATCCTCGCGTAAATGTAATCTTAAATTTATAACTACAATGCTTCGCAATTCTTTTAGACTATCGTATAACTTGGTTACATAAGTTTCATTTGTAATTATTTTATCTATACGATGACGGTCAATATGACGTCCAAACATGTCAACTGTCATGATTGAAGTGATGTTATTCTATAATCTGCGCCTCTTTTAATTCTTCAGTTATTGAAATAATTTCATTTGTATGTGTGACCGGCATCTTTAGATGCAATAAGAAGACGTAACCTATTGACCCGTTCATTTACATTATCCCAGTGAACATATTCCACTGGATTTTGATTAAAGTTTTTATAGAAACCTCTGCCCACTTTTGAGCCCACCGTCGTCTTGCCCGACCAGGAATAGGGTCTTGTTGTAGGCGTCAACTCAAACAATCCAGGCGTTCCTATATATTTTATATTATTAATTTTTAAATCTTTTCCCTCAATTATACTGAAGAATCTCCAATATAAAATTTATCAGTCTCAGGCTCATGACGTAAACCATATTTAAAATCATACGAATCTTTATCGTCAGTCACCATACCCACAATGAACTCTCGCGGCAATGCGTCATACTGTTCTAAGTATTCAGCGAAGGAAGGATGATCAGCTAATTGCTGAATATCTGCCTTGGTTAGGGATGGGCGACTTTCCTCAAATACTTCATTATAATTGTCAGGTGTGATTTCACCCACAACATCTGCGCTTTAAAAATGTGGAACTGTGTGCTGCTGCTGCTGCTGCTCTACAACCTCATCGGCTGTTTCACGCTTTTGAACCTCAATGTCTTCTTTTTCTTCTTCTTCTTTATATTCATTTATGGCTCGCGTTTAATTTTAGCCGAAGTGGCTACACCCCCGCAATATCTTTTAAGGATGTAATAATTGGTTTATATAACTGCTCCATTTCAATTTCTTGTTGTAATGCACCAAATTTCAGATTTTTCAGTTTTTGTAATAATATTTCTAGTCTTAATGAGCTCACTTTTTATTCGCTTATTTTTAGGTGCCATTTCAGTACCTAACACACATACACACACACACACACACACACACACGCATACACACACACACACACACACACACACACACACACACACACACACACAATAAAATAACGACCTATAAAACAGATTCACTGTTCAAAACAACCAAAATAAACAGTTTTATACAAGCTATTTAATAGATTATAACAGTTTGTAACAGCTAAATAGCAGCCAAATACAGTTAAATAATAGCTTTTCACAGCTAAATAACAACCTATAACAGCTAAATAGCAGCTTGTAATAGTTAAATAACAGCTTAAAACAGCTAAATTGCAGCCTATAACTGCAAATAACAGCTAATAACAGTTAAATAAGAGCTTATAACAGTATATAATAAAATGAAATTGATACTTAATTGATATTACTATTATTATAATTATTACCAGAAAATTGGCGAATATATCAGATAATCTGACGAAAATATTTTCGTTCATCGCCCAACAGAAGTTGCTGGTATACTGAGTAATCATTCGTGCTGCACATCGTTATTTATTAGATAGTGATCAAACCCTTTACGATACCGGCCATCATTCAGATCACTATCCTTATTAATAACTAAAAATCCATATTTGTCCCTCCAACAATAGGAACAGAGTAGTTTAAATTGCTCGTACGACATGTCGGTGTTTACATGGTCAGTGTTCACATGTTTAAGATCCATATCATCCTGTTTGAATAAAACAAGCATATTTGCATTATCTCGTATCAGGTGTTTAGGTATTCGGGTGTATGTTTGACAGAGATAGAAGCAGTCTATAGCTTTATGACGCCCCATGCTAAAGTACTCCCTTATAATATCTTGCTTATCACACGCAACATCGTCAAATATAAAAACTGAATTATAATTAGCATCGCATGCTCTCACTTTTTCGGTACTTTCATTAAATGCATAGTAGCCTATTTCCATAATGAGTTGGAGTAAATCTCTTAAATACCCGTACTTGGATTGATACAATTATTTTGAATAGAAATAAACATTCTCAAAATGCAGACCATTTGAATGTTCTAGTAATGCGATTAACACATTGGTTTTCCCACAACCGGATGGTCCTGATACTAGACATCTTACAGTAGATGGCAGTAATACACTGTGCCGTAATCGACATTCCAGCTCATTGGAATCGAAATTTCTCACATTCAACGTTTCCTTCTGTTTAACAACACGCATGCTGACAATCAACTGATGTATATATATCATAGCTACTAAATATATATGATAGTAACCTGCAGACGTTCATATGCGTCACACGGTCTCTGTGCCTCCATTTGAGTTACACTTTCCGGGGTATAACTTCTGTGGTCCAGGTACGAAACGGCTATTACGCGGGCATCGTAGTGTTATCAAACTTGAAGAAATACCGCAAAGAAAGGCATAGAGCTGACCGGGTGCTAGCTGAAAAAGCATTCAATCGTTTTCAAGCATCCGATACGTCTTTTGGAGAGAGAAACTTGCCGCTCTATCAGTATCTGGTGCAATGAGGGCTAAAGTAAAGATAGGGATGGGTGCTCAGAAGGTTTTAACACTTAGCCAGGTAATAAATCACGCAAATAAGGCCATTAGCACAAGAAAACCAAAAGAATAGTGAAAGGCCACAAGAATAGCATTAAGAGAGCTCTGTTAAAGGAATACGCAAGGGTGTGGTGAGAGCACCGAGGGTCATTCCGATACCACCCCCAAGCTAGCTTGTCACATATTTCTCTAATTGCAACGTTATAACAATAATAAATATCAAGCGTATGACAGTGTTAAATGTGGCCACCTGTGCTTATCATTTCTATATCAATAAAAGGCTGGTGAACGGGAACATAACATTTATTAGCAATGTCATACACATTCACTCTGTTTTGGAATAGTTCTGTTATCACAAAAACATTTTACCCCCCGATAGAGCTGGGTGATGAATCTGACAACGTCCTTGGTTAATTTAATTTCGAGGTGTATAACGCCATACCGAATATCGATGAAACAAACAATAGCTTTAAAATATGTGGAAAAGATATTCAAATACCAAAGGGGTCCTATGAACCGGCAAATATTAATAAGTATTTGCATAAGAAAATTGATTCCAGCACCAGATTAACTATTGAGTCTAATAACAGCACGCTCAAGTGTAAGGTGAAATGTAATTTAGTAATAAGCTTTGAGCCCATCATTTCTGTGGGTAGCATACTTGGATTTAAGCCGCGTAAATTAGACGCTAATATACTTCACGAATCAGACTACCCCGTATCCATCGTCAAAGTGAATGCTATTTGCATTGATTGTAGTATCACAAATTCATATTCAAACGATAAAACAGTGCATATTCTGCATGAATTTTTCCCCCGTGTACCACCAGGTTATAAAATTGTAGAAACACCAAACCATGTCATTTATTTACCAATCAGCACGCGTGTTTCAACTAGCTTAACCATTCAAATAGTGGATCAGGATGGAAACTTGGTTAATTTTAGAGGGGTGACTGTCACGGTAAGGTTGCATCTTAGAAAGCAATATGGGGATTAAGTTCAACTATCCCGTTACGCGAAAGCCTGCGGACAATATAAATAGAATGCGTATTGTTGATATGTTTTGGTTTATCACGCACTTCATACCTTGTTTTTGTATTTGGCGCGTGTAAGTTCCAAAGCGCACCGCATGGGTGCAGTTGTATTTGGATTGGTTATCTGTCATGTTTGTAATTTAATGTAACAAAATAAAGTTCACACAAAAAGGCAAACCAAAGAGTTTTCTCCTGTCCAAAACCCGATATATCCAAGAGGTTATGGGCCCAGTCACTCTCGACACTGCGTGAGAAGTGAAAAATCGTGAAAAGGTTAGCAGAGAAGAGTTTTTCTGTGTTTGCGAACGGTTCGAAGAAAAAAATCTGCCATTTTTGAGCGACAAAAAGCCGAACACGTGCAATCTTTGTGTAAATTGAACAAAATATTACAATGTCCGAGGTTACGTTCATAAATTCGACGGAGCGAATTTTCAAACCTGGAAATTCCAGTTGAATACCGTATTTACCGCGTACGGGTTAATTGAAATTGTTAGTGGTACAAAAGAACGTCCGACCAACGAAACAACTAGATGTGGATTAAGGACAACGCTAAGGCAATGTTTGTCATCTCGTCATCAATTGACGCGAAGCAACTCGAATGCTTACTAACATGCACGACAGCAGCTGAAATGTGGGCAACGCTGAGTGTGATTCATGAGCAAAAATGTGCTTCAAGCAAGTTGCTCCTAATGCAAAGGTTTCACGAGTATCGGATGGGTTCATCCGAAACTGTAGTTCAAAATGTGGCGAAAATCCAGAATATGGCGCGACAAATGAGGGACCTGGATGAAATCGTGTCTGATCTAGCCATCATGGCCAAAATATTAGCCAGTCAACCCGCGAAATAAAGCGCTCTCGTGACGGCCTAGGACAGACGATAACTAATCTGCAAATGAGACTACTGAAGGAGGAAGGACGGCTCAACGCGGACGAAGATTCGGCTACAGCACTCGCGGCCATGAGTTTAGGTGGGAAAACAGTTGGACATGAAAAACCGGGGAGACAAAGTTCAAAACCGAAGCAAAACCGGAAGAACAAAGAGTTTTATTACTGCAAGAAACTAGGACATTTCGCGAATGAGTGTAGGAAAAAGAAGCGAGATGAAACAGACTGCAAATACGGTAAAGAAAAGTGCGCGTTTGTAGTGACAGTTTTCAGGAAAGAGAAAGTAGCGCCATCTAACGACGAAGTGTCGGGACTACTAAACAGAAGTGTGAGTGACGTATGGTTATTTGACAGTGGCGCTTCCTGCCACATTACTTCTCGTCGCGACTGGTACTGTGAGTTTACACCATTTAAAGGTGAAACGGTGTTACTTGGTGACAATGGCGTGTGCGAAGCGTATGGTTACAGGAAAATAAACATTCAAAAACACGTGAACCACACGTGGTGTGAAGCAACTATCGACAACGTATTGTATGTGCCGAAGGTCAAGAAAAATCTGTTTTCTGTCGGTGTCTGTACGAAATTAGGCTACGAAGTCTTGTTTAAAGAACACCGGGTGATCATAACACAATACGGTAGTATAAAAGCACAAGGCGTGCAACAGGAAAATGATGTATACAGAATTTTCATTGATGTGAAACCACCAGAAATGTCAAGTGATGTAAATGTATCGACAAGCTAACAGGTATTGCATGAACGTTTGGGACACGTAAATGTGCACAACCTCAAATCCATGGTAAGCAAACAGACATTACGTGGAGTGAAAGTAAATAATTCCAATGAATTCTTTTGTGAAACATGTACCATCGGAAAGGCCCATCGTCTACCTTTCAAACAGGAGAAGAACGTCACTAACACAGACAGACCTGGTGAGCGTGTACATTCTGATGTATGTGGTCCATTCTCAATCCCATCCATCGGCGGATCCTAGTATTTTTTGGGTTTCAAGGATGACGCTACTGGATTCCGCACAGTTTATTTCTTGAAACACAAATCAGACATATTCAAAAAATTCAAGGAGTACGACAGGATGACCTCAAACAAATTCGGAGCAACAATGAAGAAGATTCGTGAGGACAACGGTTGAGAATTCGTAAGCGACGGAATGGAGACGTACCTAGTTTCATGAGGAATAATCATGGACAGGACAGCACCCTATAACCCACAGCAAAATGGAAGTCAGAAAGGGAAAACCGAACTATTGTCGAGAGTGCTCGGACAATGATTCATGCAAAGAGTCTTAATTTGTATCTGTGGGCAGAAGCAATCCATACTGCAGTGTACGTGCTAAATCAAACCACATCAAGGACCAATCCAGGTACAACACCATACACACAGTGGAATGGAAGGCAGCCCGACTTATCACATCTGAGAATTTTTGGCTCTGATGCTTACGTACACATCGACAAACAGTTCCGCAAGAAACTCGATCACAAGGCCAAGAAAGTCATTCTGGTTGGTTACCAAGATGAGTCTTCAAACTATCGTTTGTACAAGCCAAACACCAAGAAGATTATAGTTTCACGAGATGTTTACTTCAACGAGAATTCGAAGTATCAGGAACTAGGTTCCGATGATTCAACTTCTGGCTATCTACGCTTCAATCCGAGCAAATGTGATAGAGAAGAAAACGACAATGATGAAAAAGCCAACGATTCATTCGTTGACGAACAGTTCAACGGTGAGCAGCAACCAGAAGCAGCAATTCCAGCAGAGCCACATCGCCTCCAAAGCAGGGAGAACGGAAGAAAAATAGATGCGCCGCAAAACGTTCGGAATCCACATCTGCGAGATCGAAATTTAATTCATCCTACAGCGAGACTGTTAAGCTATGATTTGAACTACGTGGAATACCAGACTCCTACAAGTTTTCATGGACCGGATTCAGATCGTTGGAGAGAAGCAATCCAGGACGAGTTGGGAGCTCATCAGAGAAACCATACTTGGGACATCGTTCCGAGAGACATCGAAAAGACGACCATCGACACAAAGTAGGTATTCAAAGTGACACGTGACGGTTCTGGCAATGTGAGTAATTTCAAAGCCAGATTGTGTGCTCGTGCATTCCTGCAAAAGCCGGGATTAGACTATAAAGAGACATTTGCACCTGTTGTAAGGTACGATTCGTTGCGAATATTGTTAGCAATCGGAACGGAAAAGGACTTGGACATGGTCCAATTTGACGTCAAAATTGCATTTTTGTACGGTGATTTAAAGGAAGATATTGTTATGGAAGTTCCTCAAGGTTTGAACGTCCGCAGCGACAAGAGCAAGTACGTTTGCAAGTGGGTGAAATCACTGTACGGACTGAAGCAATCTTCAAGATGTTGGAACAAAAAATTTTGTGAGTTCTTGTACACGTTTGATTTAAGGTCAAGTGAAGCAGACAAATGCATATTCTACGGAAATGTAAATGGAAGTGATGTGTATTTGGCGCTGTTTGTAGGCGATGGTTTGATCGCAGTTAAGTCTTCAGAAGTTCTGAATTCAATTGTAAAAGCTTAACAGAAATCATTTGAAATCACTATTGGAGATGCTCAGGTATTTGTTGGTATGCAAATAAAGCGAGATCGAGCGAATAAGAGTATGTTTATCCATTAAAAAATGTATGTTGAGAAAATTCTTGAGAAATTTCGAATGAAAGATGCGAAAGCAGTGAGTGTGCCAGCGGAACCTCACGTAATCTTGTGACCAGTCGATGAAAAAGAGATTGATGTGACGAATGTACCTTATCGCGAAGCCGTCGGTTCTTTGATGTTTCTGGCAATCGTTTCACGACCAGACA
Source organism: Nebria salina (assembly GCA_944039245.1). NCBI lineage: Eukaryota > Metazoa > Arthropoda > Insecta > Coleoptera > Carabidae > Nebria > Nebria salina. The sequence continues at coordinate 17,585,700 of OX063288.1, read as the reverse complement.
TCACATTTTCTGTAAAAAATGTGAGCAAATTTCTGAATCTTCACAGTTGGGCACACTGGGAAGCTGTCAAGCGCAAATTGCGATACCTGATTGGGACAAGAAATGTAGGTATTGAGTACAAAAGCGGCGGGAGTCAATCGGAAATAACAGGTTTCTTCGATGCCGACTACGCGAAGGATTTGGAAACTCGAAGGTCCGTAAATGGATACGCATTTTTCTTAGCAAATGGTATTGTGACGTGGTCATCTGAACGTCAGAAGCACGTGACAATGAACACAACAGAGGCCGAGTATGTCGTGGCTGCAGCGGCAGCAAAAGAGGCTGTATGGGTCCGAAAATTGTTGAAGGACATAGGATGTCACTGTGCCGGTCCAACCCAGTTATTTGTAGATAACCAGAGTGCAATAAGATTAATCAAAAACCCCGAATTCCACAAAAGGACCAAACACATTGACATCCGGTATCACTATATCAGGGAGAGTTGTGAAGACGGCGATATAAATGTGGAATATCTTCAAACGGAGTTACAAAAAGCCGATATATTATTAAAGCCCTTCCAAAAGACAGGTTCAAAACTTTATGTTTCTGTTTAGGATTAAACTGTATGAGTGCGCTCAAACGGCGGGAGTGTTGATATGTTTTGGTTTATCACGCACTTCATACCTTGTTTTTGTATTTGGCGCGTGTACGTTCCAAAGCGCACCGCATGGGTGCATTTGTATTTGTATTGGTAATCTGTCATGTTTGTAATGTAATGTAACAAAATAAAGTTCACACAAAAAGACAAACCAAAGAGTTTTCTCTTGTCCAAAACCCGATATATCCAAGACGTATTAATAATGGAAACATTAACAGAACTAGTGCAGGACAGTTAACACCTGAAAACTTTAGATTTCTGAAGTCGCTGGGTTTTAAATTACACAAATCTGGCTATAAACGGGGGACAAAATCGAAGAAGAATAGTTGTTTGGATGCGAATTCAATTTAAATCATTTAAAAATTACTGTCTCTGTATAAACAAAATGTCACACAATGAATGCGAGTATACTGAACGTAGCCGAAAAGGTTCTATTTGTTAATTCAATCATCCATGCGGAAAGACACACGCATCAGCCGTACGCGTCAACAACTCTAAATAATAATGATGAAATTAGAATTCCAATTCAACAACAAGATGTATATACTCTCCCGTACAATAGCATGCTGTACATTGAGGGCAAATTGCTAAAAACCGACAATACAGCTTCCGCTACAGTGAAATTTATCATCAACGGCATTGCATATCTTTCAATGAATTTCGTTATGAGATTGGTGGTATAGTAATTGATCACGTTCGCAACCCTGGGCTAACTTCCACCATTAAGGGCTATGTGTCATACAACAGCAATGAAAGTGTGCTATTGCAAATCGCTGGATGGTCACCAACGGCCGCTTTAGATATTGTTGATAAAAATTGTAATTTCAAAGTGTGCATACCGTTAAATATGCTGCTGGGCTTCTGTGAAGACTTTAAAAAAATCATATTAAATTTACGCCAAGAATTAGTGCTGATACGAAGCAGTTCTGATGTAAATGCAATTGAAAACGGTAATGCAACTGAATCAATGAAGATTAAATTAAGCAAGGTGCATTGGAAGATTCTTCATATATCGGTCGCCGATGTCGAACGATTAATGCTTATGCGGTACATGGAGAAAAATATTCACTTGGAAATCGCATTTCGAAGATGGGAATTAAATGAATATCCAATGTTACAAGCGACACAACGTCACTCGTGGCCGATTTAAATTGCAACGCAGCTGGAGACTCCGCGATATATTATCGTTAGATTTCAGACAGATCGTAAAAATAAAATTGCGAAAGATATGAGTGGATTTGATCACTGCAATTTAACTGATATAAAGTTGTATTTAAATTCTGAAATGTATCCATATGACAACTTAAATTTGAATTTTGCAAACAATCAATATGCTTTGCTGTATGAAATGTACACCCAATTTCAACAACAAAGTGAGCCGGTCTTTAACCCAAATGAGTTTAAAACTCGGGCTCCGCTCGCGGTAATTGATTGCTCACACCAAAGCGAAATGTAGAAATCGGGTACTGTAGATATATGGCTGGCCTATTGTCTAATATTACATGATAGATTAATTAAGTATAATCCTTTAACTAGTGTTGTAAGTAGTCTGTAATTTTATTATGTTTTTGATAATAATAAAGTTTACTAGCATTTAAAGAAAAACCTGTTTTATTTCGTTTAAATATTGCTAAGTGATATCATAAGCACTCCTACAAGAGGTAATGCTGGGTGAGCACCTAAATGCATTAATTATCTTATTAATATAAGTACCCCAAATATGACGCCCAGTCAGCGACCAACATTGTATTATTATTTTATAAAATGTGCAAAAGTTTTATTTCCAATACTGCATATGAACGAACAACAAAATATCTCACTTCAAGTGTTGTCGCGAGAAAATAAAAGAATTCAGGATAAAGTTGAGGTATTCTGGTGGTGGTACATTAAATACTGTAACAAAATCGGCTCCCAAAAAATTGGTTTGGCAGAAGACACAATCATGTTTCAATTCTCGTATTAGAACCGGTATCATTGTAAATAGTAGCTTTAAAGATCCAAAAATATTTTTGGAAAAATCGTTTAGAATATTCTCTAATAAAATTAAAAACGCATTAAATAAATAAAAGTATTTTAAAAGTAAATGTTATACTTAGTGCCAATTTTATCATGCCACATACTGGTGTGACTGATATTAAAACATTCAGTATGGAGTTTATAGGACTTCGTTCAAAATTATATAGCATCAAGGTTCAAGGCAGGGAGGGTGAACGGGTTTGTAAAAAGGCCAAAGGGATCACTGCAGCTACAATGAGAGAAATAACTTTCAAGGATTACTATAATTGTCTATTTTCAAATTCTGTGATAACAAGAACGCAAACCATGATTACATCCAAAAATCATAATGTTCATACAGTTATTCAGAAAAAACTAGCTCTAAGTCCACATGATGATAAACGAATTGTTAATTATATTTACACCGACACCATTGCATGGGGGTTCGCTGAAGCATAACAACAATGAAATATACTTAGTATGTAACTTGTATATATTTTCTTTTACAGCTATTAAATACTTTAGAAATATATTCTTTTATTTTCACCTAATCCCACTCCACTATTAACGTATCACGCACACACACACACGCATAATACTGCATGTCTCCGGGCAGATTTTATAATCTACCGATAAGGTGCATATATTTATGTACTGCACCGCACATCTCACAATGGCAGATTATGCCTAGAGGCTCCTGCAGCATTTCTTTGGTCGGATAATGGTGAAGTATTTTCAATGGTTCTTGTAGCTGCTGCCGCTGCTGCGCTTGTTGCCGCTGCTGCTGCTGCGCTTGTTGCCGCTGCTGCTGCGGCCGTTGCTCATTTTGCACAATTTTAACATTTAATTAGCTCGTAAATAGATATGTAACGAGAGCTAAAATGTATTACTGTCACGTATTTAATTGTACTGCAATTTTTTAATTCTGCATAGATATATATATATATATATATATATATATATATATATATATATATATATATATATATATATATATATATATATGGGGTGCAATATGCATTCCAACACCCCACCCGCAAACTATATGCTACAATAATGCACACACACACACATAATCGCATATTAAATGATATCAATTAAGTGATGTCATAATTATGCACCCCAACATCGCGCGCGCGTTCAAAGTGTCTGGCTGACCTGATGCGCTTATAAATTGTTCTCTCTCTCTCTCTCACCTCAGACAATAAATGATACACACTCCTACAATTGATGATGATGATTATTAAAATTAAAAAAATTCCTACCTCAGATATCAATTAAGTGATGTCATTAATATGCACCCTATGTACCATATGACGCACAAATCGCGAATCCGCGAATTGACCCGCGAGCGAGATGATGGCATAATTATGCACCCTAATTACCCTGATTATGCGCAAGAACCATATGTCGCCAATATGACGCACAGATCGCGAATCCGCGAATTGAACCTAATTAGCCAATGCATTGGAGATGGCATCATATTTATGCACCCTAATTATGCGTAAGAACCATATGTCGCCATTATGACGCACAGATCGCGAATCCGCGAGTTGAACCTAATTAGCCAATGCATTGGAGATGACATAATAATTATGCACCCTAATTATTCGTAAGAACCATATGTCGCCATTATGACGCACAGATAGCGAGTTTGCGAGTCGCATTCGCAATCCGCGAATTATCTATCGCTCTCTCTCTCTCTCTCACTCTAACACTAATTAGCCAATGTATTGGTGGGAGAGAAATGGATAGACAAACTATGGCCGCCATTTTGAAATATGAGCCAGAACGATCACAGCTGCTCTACTATCCTTGCATGTTTTTGAAGAATTACTGAACTTTTGCAATTGAATCAGCGCATCGGGTTGGGAATATAAGGCCTAAGGCAAATTATACATAACTACCCGGATTTTAGCTGGCAACTTATGCAATAAGAAAGAAACAATAATTGACTCAATGTCTTCCAATACGCCCTTGACCTTGCGGATAATCTGCCTGACCTCAAAAACACCTTGAGATTTTAATTCGATACAAAGCTCATCGGCAAGTTATTACACCCTTTACCGTACTGAGGGTCTAATGTGAGGAAACGTCCACAGGAAAATCAAAGTACATAGTAATTTGTAGAAGTCGAGCAGCTTTCAGATTTAGTCTCTACTAACAACCCCCTTTTATATTTTTCAGCGACTGCACATCACCAAAGATACCGTACATTAATTTGCTTATTAAAAATGGGCTGACCTTAAAAAATGTGTTTTTTTTTTAAATGACCAGGAGCTGGGGTCTGGAATCCACCGTCAACTCACTACTTTTTTGCAGGGTTTAAAACAACGGACCCCTACGTCAAACACCTCGTCCGCCAACGCGGACAGTTAAGGAAGAAATTTGAAAAACCCACTTGATTTACGGAAACGTAGCCAAAACTACGAAAAAAAAAAGGTTTTCAAATATTTCTTAATCTCTAGTGATTCGTAGATATTTGGTTAAATATCTACGAATCACTAAAAATTAAGAAATCTTTGAAATACCCTTGCGAAGAAGTTCTTAATGACAAACTAGACCTATATAATTCTCCTCTCCTTAATATCCTTTTGTGAAATTGGCCGACTATTCCCCACTTTACACTTTAGTTAGAATATATAAACTGTATTGTTAATTTTAAGTTTAGTAAAGATCTGAAGCTGCTATTGTATGGTAAAACATAAGTTATCTATTTAATAAATGTTTTGTGAAATTATAAACCGAATGCTGTATTTTATTTTACTAATTTTACTAATAGACAAAAACGATCGAGAAAAAACAGCCTTCTCTAAACAATCCGGACATTACGAATTTGTCCGTATGCCTTTCGGACTAATTAATTCCCCAGCATCATTCCAAAGAATGATGAACGAAATCCTCTCAGAATACATTAACAAAATCTGCCTAGTCTATATGGACGATATAATTATCTTCGGAAAAAGATTAGAACACCATTTACGAAACATAGAAAACATTCTTCTTAAAATACTAATTGCAAATCTAAAAATCCAAATAGATAAGTCAGTTTTGAAAGACCGAAGCAGAATATTTAGGATTTATAATATCACAAGAAGGACTTTATCCCAACAAAAATAAAATCGAAGCAATCGAGAAAATAATGATTCCGAAAACAGGAAAAGAAATAAAGTCCTTCCTAAATAAACTCTAATGGTATAGACGTTTTATTCCAAATCTTGCTAAAATCACTCAACCTTTCCCAGAATGTTTAACAAAGGGTAAAGAAATAGACATAACTAACAAAGAATATCAAAATTCATTCAAAACTGCCAAAGAATTAATAAGTAACCATCCAATTCTAAAATTTCCCGGTTTCTCAAAAATATTCATTCATACCACTGATGAATCAGATTTTGCCATTGGATCATTAATCTCTCAGATCATAAACGGTCAAGAAGAACCCATAGCTTGCACATCAAAAACGTTTAACTCTGCGGAACAAAATTACAGTACTGTACAAAAAGAGATAAAATCTGTTATTTGGTCCACCGAAAACCTTAAGCCATATTTATTCGGAAGAAAATTTACAATTCGCACTGGTTATTTTCCATGAAAAACGCAAACCAAACACTTATGCGTTGGAAGATCGAGTTAGGCGAATATAACTTTGACATTGCATATTTACCAGGTGAGACAAATAAAGTAGCAGATTTCTTATCAAGACAAGTTGGTAGGTAGGTAGGATTAAAATTTAAAGGCGTATTAGCCTCTTGGGTTATTCACGCCATAAACTATATAATGAAATAAACTAACACTTTAAATATATATTGTGTAAAAATAAAATAGTAAAATGAAATCAATAAATTGTAAAATATTAATATAGAGGATTAAAAATGTACATAAAAATGAATAGCATGTACATACTTAAAATTGTAAAAATAAAAGAAATTGTAAAATATTATTAAAGAGTGCTAAAAAAATTATACGTTTTGACCTACCCTGAATCGATTCAAACTATTTTGGGAATGACGTCCGCCTGTGTATGTGTGTATCTGTCTGTGTGTGATGGTGTGTGTGTGTGTGTGTGTGTGTGTGTGATGGTGTGTGTGTGTGTGTGTGTGATGGTGTGTGTGTGTATGTGTGTGTCTGTGTGTGAGTGTTTTATTTTTGAAAACAATAATCCGACCAGAAGTGCATTTTTACTCTAGTCATTTTTTGCAGTTTCCTCAATTACTCAAAAATAGTTGCATTTACAGAAAAATTGTTTCATTAAAACTTATAGATATCAGCATTTTGTACAACCTTCATTTGAAACTTTCTTTCCCAAACGGTACCGGAAACGAGAAAATAACTATTGAATGTCATATTATATTTATTTCTACATAAATCGTATCATCTGCACCTGTCAATTGTTTATCAAAAAAAAAACCGACCTATATAATTTGAAGTTTGACATTTTATATTTATTCTAAGAAATATATTTAGTGGAAAGGTGTTCCAAAGGTTAGAACAAATATTATAAATTAGAAAAATAATAAAAATAGGATGTGATTTAAACCAAAAGCGTATAAGAAAGTTAGGTGCATGACACTGCAGATGTTTTTAACTACCTAACACATCAGATTCAAAAACTTTTTAGTAAAAAAACCAAACGTGGTTTAATAAACGGATTAGGGAACATAAACCTAATCAATCACAGGTAACTTAGACCCAAACGATGTGGAATAATATAACAATTTAATAAATCAATTAAAAGACAATCAAAAGATTCTTCAAAATCAAGACGGACCAATAATAAAAGTCGAGAAACATATAAAAGATAAATTCAACTCCGAATTAGAACAGATAAAATTAATTGAAGATAAATTATCTAAAAGTCTTGACTATACAATACGTACAACAACAAGATTGGGCAACTCTGATCGAAGCAAACGTCAAAGTTAAAATTATTGATAATCATTCAGAACTTAAAAGACTTTTGCAAACATGTAGTAATTGCTCACTTAATAAATTAGACATAGCCAATATAAACTACGATGATCTAATTCAAACTACAAGCAAGACAGACATTTGGACACAAGTAAACGAAATAACAACATACTGCAAGCACGAAAACGAACAAATCCACATACTATTAACAGAACCAGAACTCTCACAAAATTCTTATCCTTTACATCAACTCTACCCAATTCCATTTATCAATCAGATTATACGAACTAACAGAACCACCTACATATTTTATAAGCAGACACAATAAAAATGTAATTATAAAAAGATTCAATAGAGAATCAAATAATGTAAATTAACGAAATTAATGATGACTGTGAAATAAATGATAAACGTATAAAAAACAACGTAATACATATTCCTAACACCAATAATATAATAATTAATTCTCCAATTAAAAAAGGATTAATAACAAATAAATTGCAAAAAAATAAAGAAAACCTTTCAAGGAATTTTTAAACAATGACGGAGATAGCAAAAATGACCGATGGACATTTAGTGGAATATCAACAGCTTACAAGGAATTAGAATTAGGTAATGTTCAACTACAAAACTTCGATACAAAGATAAATAAAATCCATCTATGGCCATTACAATTAAAGGGTTAGTACTCCTTTGAACTTTCCAAAAATCGTTTTTATTTTGGGCTTAAAAAATTCCTTGGGGTGTCTACTTTATTGTATATTTCACCCGAAGTCCGCCAACAACTCCGTTAAAAAGTTACAGGCCAATTAGTGGACCTGTGTCACGGCAGTCCGCATGCAGTCCCAAAACTTCAAACGCGATTATTTCGAAACCACTTTTTTCTAACTGGGGGGACATCTACTGTCGGAACGTCTTATCCGATTTGATTGATTCTTCGTGTTCCGAGTTCTACCCATAATTATCTATCAAGGTACATATTCGTTTTTTGATTGGTTGAAAAATGTATTTTTGGTGCACGCTTTTATCTCAATATTTGAGAGCGAAAAACAAACTATTTTTTGTTTTACAACATTTCTTAAAATCCCTATGTACCTTGACAGAAAATCTATCTGAGAACCGGAAATAATAAGTTTTTTTGTGCACCTTGACCTGGACCACGTGGAGATGTCCCACCAGTAAGCGCAGTTCGGGCTGCAGCGTCGCGCTGCACCTGGTGCAGCAGCTACGGGAGTGACTTAAACATCGCAAAAAAATTTAAATTATAGACGAAATATAAATAAAGATTGCTGTGTTTTCCTTTTTCCAATAGATTGTTATTTGTTCTTAAAAAAAATTGCAATAAACGCCTTTTTTGGCCCTTAATTATTTCATTTTCTTAATAACAAAAATTACATGAAATAAAGTATAACATGCATACATGCATACATGCATACATGCATACATGCATACATGCATACATGCATACATGCATACATGCATACATGCATACATGCATACATGCATACATGCATACATGCATACATGCATACATGCATACATGCATACATGCATACATGCATACATGCATACATGCATACATGCATACATGCATACATGCATACATGCATACATGCATACATGCATACATGCATACATGCATACATGCATACATGCATACATGCATACATGCATACATGCATACATGCATACATGCATACATGCATACATGCATACATGCATACATGCATACATGCATACATGCATACATGCATACATGCATACATGCATACATGCATACATGCATACATGCATACATGCATACATGCATACATGCATACATGCATACATGCACACATGCATACATGCATACATGCATACATGCATACATGCATACATGCATACATGCATACATGCATACATGCATACATGCACACATGCATACATGCACACATGCATACATGCACACATGCATACATGCATACATGCATACATGCATACATGCATACATGCATACATGCATACATGCATACATGCATACATGCATACATGCATACATGCATACATGCATACATGCATACATGCATACATGCATACATGCATACATGCATACATGCATACATGCATACATGCATACATGCATACATGCATACATGCATACATGCATACATGCATACATGCATACATGCATACATGCATACATGCATACATGCATACATGCATACATGCATACATGCATACATGCATACATGCATACATGCATACATGCATACATGCATACATGCATACATGCATACATGCATACATGCATACATGCATACATGCATACATGCATACATGCATACATGCATACATGCATACATGCATACATGCATACATGCATACATGCATACATGCATACATGCATACATGCATACATGCATACATGCATACATGCATACATGCATATACATGCATACATGCATACATGCATACATGCATACATGCATACATGCATATACATGCATACATGCATACATGCATACATGCATACATGCATACATGCATACATGCATACATGCATACATGCATACATGCATACATGCATACATGCATACATGCATACATGCATACATGCATACATGCATACATGCATACATGCATACATGCATACATGCATACATGCATACATGCATACATGCATACATGCATACATGCATACATGCATACATGCATACATGCATACATGCATACATGCATACATGCATACATGCATACATGCATACATGCATACATGCATACATGCATACATGCATACATGCATACATGCATACATGCATACATGCATACATGCATACATGCATACATGCATACATGCATACATGCATACATGCATACATGCATACATGCATACATGCATACATGCATACATGCATACATGCATACATGCATACATGCATACATGCATACATGCATACATGCATACATGCATACATGCATACATGCATACATGCATACATGCATACATGCATACATGCATACATGCATACATGCATACATGCATACATGCATACATGCATACATGCATACATGCATACATGCATACATGCATACATGCATACATGCATACATGCATACATGCATACATGCATACATGCATACATGCATACATGCATACATGCATACATGCATACATGCATACATGCATATACATGCATACATGCATACATGCATACATGCATATACATGCATACATGCATATACATGCATACATGCATATACATGCATACATGCATATACATGCATACATGCATATACATGCATACATGCATACATGCATACATGCATACATGCATATACATGCATACATGCATACATGCATACATGCATACATGCATATACATGCATACATGCATATACATGCATACATGCATACATGCATACATGCATACATGCATATACATGCATACATGCATACATGCATACATGCATACATGCATACATGCATACATGCATACATGCATACATGCATACATGCATACATGCATACATGCATACATGCATACATGCATACATGCATACATGCATACATGCATACATGCATACATGCATACATGCATACATGCATACATGCATACATGCATACATGCATACATGCATACATGCATACATGCATACATGCATACATGCATACATGCATACATGCATACATGCATACATGCATACATGCATACATGCATACATGCATACATGCATACATGCATACATGCATACATGCATACATGCATACATGCATACATGCATACATGCATACATGCATACATGCATACATGCATACATGCATACATGCATACATGCATACATGCATACATGCATACATGCATACATGCATACATGCATACATGCATACATGCATACATGCATACATGCATACATGCATACATGCATACATGCATACATGCATACATGCATACATGCATACATGCATACATGCATACATGCATACATGCATACATGCATACATGCATACATGCATACATGCATACATGCATACATCATACATGCATACATGCATACATGCATACATGCATACATGCATACATGCATACATGCATACATGCATACATGCAATACATGCATACATGCATACATGCATACATGCATACATGCATACATGCATACATGCATACATGCATACATGCATACATGCATACATGCATACATGCATACATGCATACATGCATACATGCATACATGCATACATGCATACATGCATACATGCATACATGCATACATGCATACATGCATACATGCATACATGCATACATGCATACATGCATACATGCATACATGCATACATGCATACATGCATACATGCATACATGCATACATGCATACATGCATACATGCATACATGCATACATGCATACATGCATACATGCATACATGCATACATGCATACATGCATACATGCATACATGCATACATGCATACATGCATACATGCATACATGCATACATGCATACATGCATACATGCATACATGCATACATGCATACATGCATACATGCATACATGCATACATGCATACATGCATACATGCATACATGCATACATGCATACATGCATACATGCATACATGCATACATGCATACATGCATACATGCATACATGCATACATGCATACATGCATACATGCATACATGCATACATGCATACATGCATACATGCATACATGCATACATGCATACATGCATACATGCATACATGCATACATGCATACATGCATACATGCATACATGCATACATGCATACATGCATACATGCATACATGCATACATGCATACATGCATACATGCATACATGCATACATGCATACATGCATACATGCATACATGCATACATGCATACATGCATACATGCATACATGCATACATGCATACATGCATACATGCATACATGCATACATGCATACATGCATACATGCATACATGCATACATGCATACATGCATACATGCTTAATTAAAGTTAATTTGAATTAATATATTTTTTAAATATTACTTAAACTTTAATGGCGGTAGTTTTTTTATCTGTTCGGGGAGTTTATTATAGAGTACAATTAGAGTGGTTAACATGTTTTTCGTTTTGGCAAGTTGGTATCTATTAAAGTCAATTAAATGCTTACTGTGTAATCATGTTGAGTAATCATAGTGATCACTATGATTTTTTTTTGTGATAATGTTCTTCGACAAGCGAGTAATAAATGTAAGCTCCATAAGTTGTATGTATATTTAAATTTTTAAAGATATATCTGCAGTTTTCTCTGTATGATATCTCTGCAACTAGTAAAACTGCTGGTTTCTGTAGTTGAAATACTTCTTCAATTTTACTTGAGTATCCCCATTCCGTAATCTCGTAACACATATTAGAATGAAATAACCCATAGTAAGTTAGTAGCATCGCATTGGCTTGAGCAATGGACGCAATTTTTCTTATTGCATAAATAGCTTTTGACAATTCGTTTGGATAAATGGTTGTGCCACGATAGACGGCGGTCGATATGAATACCTAGAAATCTAACGTCTTTATCATTAATGCCATCAGTAGTAATAGGCTTTGCCGAAATTATTGCTAGAGATGTCTTTTGTTCATTTATCGTCAATTTGTTTCATGAAAGCCACGCTTTTGCCTGATCTATTGCTAATTTTGACTCTGTCGCTAGACAGTCACTGTTTGTTTTTGAAATAAATGTCGTATCATCAGCGAATAGCACAGTTTTTGTGGGTACAATGAATGGCAGATCGTTTATGTAGATAATGAAAAGGGGTGGCCCGAGGATTGACCTTTGAGAGATATCATGCTCCTGTTTTAAGCGCTTGCTTTTCAAATTTTGTAAATGTACTTCCTGATATCGATGAGCTAGATATCACTTAATCAGTTCTAAAGGTGTGCCTCGGATACCATAGTATTCTAACTTACTAACAAGGAAACATCCCGAGGTGTGTCTCACCAATTTTAATGAAACTGTAGTATGTTGTAGTATGTGAAAAAATAATCGATACGTAATTTTTTTTTCGGCCCGTTTTAACTTGTAAGGTGTGAAAAAAATCAATTTTGACCTTCATTTAACGTTGTTAATGAATTTTAAGGTCAAATGAAGGTCGAAATTATGTAACCCTCTCTAAACCTAGCAACTTTTGTATTTAAAGTTTATTTTGAAATAGCTAATGTTTAGAGTTATTCGTGTTTTCCTGATTTTGTTAAAATTTATGGAGGTGGTTTTCACCCCTTAGAAGTTAAAACGGGCCGGAAAAAAAAATTACGTATCGATTATTTTCTCACATACTACAACATACTACAGTATCATTAAAATTGGTGAGACACACCTCGGGATGTTTCCTTGTATGTAAGATTTTTTGATCCACACAATCAAATGCTTTAGATAGATCTACGAATGTAGCAGATGGAATTTCTTTTGATTTAAGGGCCTCTAATACAAAAGTTTCGAGTGAGTTCTTTTTTGTGTGTAATTGGATTCTTTATATTTGAAACCTCTGTTACAATACCAAAGTAATCTGATATACATGGAAAACAAGTGCTGAGCAATCTTACTCAGATAAATTTGTGATTATGTTGTCAATGCAAGTGGCTTTTGTTTTACAAACACGAGTATTTTATTTAATTCTAAGAGAAAGTCCATATGATAGTAGCAGAGGGTTGGTTTTTTGTGGGTAGTTACTTGTATCTTTGTTGAAATCAATGTTGAAATCTCCGCTTATAATGACATTTTTTTGCGAGTCTTTTATTATTTCTAGTATTTGTTCTAGTCTATCTATAAATATATCGAAATTACCTAAATTAGATCTGTACACATTAACAATAATTGATTTTTCGTTAATAATATCAATAACACAAGTCAAAGTCTTGTTTTACTTTCCTACAGAACGCAGTAGCAAGTTTGTAATTTTGAACATTGTACATGTTAATTTCACTTTCCTGAGCCAAT
>OX063288.1:17558693-17566193 GCA_944039245.1 Nebria salina | reverse complement strand
TAGTGTAAAAGCGATATAAACGTTAGAACAAATATTATAAATTAGATGAATAATGAAACTACGACGTGGTTTTACTCAAATGCGTATAAGAAAGTTCGCTGCATTACACTGCAGATGTTTTTGTTTGGATTTTGCAATATATCTATTTTTGAGTATCATTAATTTATTAATAAATCTAGATTCTAACGTACATATATGTATCTCGAATACAAACGAATTGTAAATATATTAAATACCAATGGATTTTGAGGATTGTATTATATTAATGCTGCTGAATTCAGTTAAAAAAACGCACCTACTGCAAATAAAACATCTGAAGTGTCATGCACCGAACTTTCTTATACGCATATGGGTTAAACCACATCGTAGTTACATTATTTTTCTAATTTATAATATTTGTTCTAACCTTTAGATCGCTTTTACAGTAAATATATTTATTAGAATAAATATAAAATTTCAAACTTCAAATTATTTAAGTCTATTTTGTTAAACAATTGACAGGCGCAGATGATACGATTTATGTAACAATATATATAATAAGCAGAAATTTAATTTGAAACCAGTACTTTTTTTGGAAAAAAGATTCAAACAAAAGCTGTGCTAAATATAAAAATCATTAATTTTTGTTCACAAAAATTTTCTGTAACTGTAACTATTTTTGAGTAATTGCAGAAACTGCAAACAATTACTAGAGTAAACAGGCACTTCCAGTCGAAATATTGTTTTCAAAAATAGGAGGTTTACGTTCCAGGCAAATACAAATCTTAAGTTTAAAAATTTCATAATTTTCCCTTTAGCCGTTTGGGCACACACACAGACACACACAGAGGCACACACAGACACACACACGCACACACACACACACACACACACACGCGCGCGCACACACACACACACACACACAAACACACACACACACACACACACAATTTTATTTTCAACCGTTTCGACTGTAGAGCGCTCACACGCACACAGGCGGACATCATTCCAAAAATAGTCGGAATCGATTCAGGGAAGGTCAAAACCTATATTTCCGTTAAAATCTCGACACACACACGCACACACACACACACATACACACTCACACACACACACACACACACATACTCACACACACACACACACACACCCACACACACGACCACACACACACACCCACACACACACCCACACACACACACACACACACACAAACAAACACACACACACAGACGGACGTCATTCCAAAATTATTTGGAATTGATTCAGGGAAGGTCAAAACGTATATTGCCGTTAAAATCTCTAGTTCGAAATTTTTCATGATTACAATACTTACTTAAACTGCGTATAAGAAAGTAAAAAACATAACCAAGGGTTCCTATATACAAACAAAAGATAGTTAAATAAATAACAAGTGTTTCAAAAACAATGGTCCTCGATGTATCATTTTAAATGTATTTATTGCCATCACTTTTATTTTACATAGTAATTTATATTGATAAAATATGAAAAAGATTAACTTTTCTTTTTTTAATAAATATATCTTAACTGAAAACTAATATTAACTTATAAATCATGTTCATCATTACTGGTTGAGAACCTACATGACGTCTGTGTGTCTGTGTGTCTGTGTGTCTGTGTGTCTGTGTGTCTGTGTGTCTGTGTGTCTGTGTGTCTGTGTGTCTGTGTGTCTGTGTGTCTGTGTGTCTGTGTGTCTGTGTGTCTGTGTGTTTGTGTGTCTGTGTGTCTGTGTGTCTGTGTGTCTGTGTGTCTGTGTGTCTGTGTGTCTGTGTGCCTGTGTGTCTGTGTGTCTGTGTGTCTGTGTGTCTGTGTGTCTGTGTGTCAGTGTGTCAGTGTGTCAGTGTGTCAGTGTGTCAGTGTGTCAGTGTGTCAGTGTGTCAGTGTGTCAGTGTGTCAGTGTGTCAGTGTGTCTGTGTGTCTGTGTGTCTGTGTGTCTGTGTGTCTGTGTGTCTGTGTGTCTGTGTGTCTGTGTGTCTGTGTGTCTGTGTGTCTGTGTGTCTGTGTGTCTGTGTGTCTGTGTGTCTGTGTGTCTGTGTGTCTGTGTGTCTGTGTGTCTGTGTGTCTGTGTGTCTGTGTGTCTGTGTGTCTGTGTGTCTGTGTGTCTGTATGTCTGTGTGTCTGTGTGTCTGTGTGTCTGTGCGTCTGTGTGTCTGTGTGTCTGTGTGTCTGTGTGTCTGTGTGTCTGTGTGTCTGTGTGTCTGTGTGTCTATGTGTCTGTGTGTCTGTGTGTCTATGTGTGCGTGTGTGCGTGTGTGCGTGTGTGCGTGTGTGCGTGTGTGCGTGTGTGCGTGTGTGCGTGTGTGCGTGTGTGCGTGTGTGCGTGTGTGCGTGAGTGCGTGTGTGCGTGTGTGCGTGTGTGCGTGTGTGCGTGTGTGCGTGTGTGCGTGTGTGCGTGTGTGCTTGTGTGCTTGTATGCGTGTGTGCGTGTGTGCGTGTCCGTGTGTCCGTGTGTCCGTGTGTCTGTGTGTCTGTGTGTCCGTGTGTCTCTGTGTATGTTCTCTTCAGCCTAAATGGTTGAAGCTAAAATTATGAAACTTTAAACTTAAGATTAGAATATGCCTGAGGTGTGCACCTTCTATTTTTGAAAAAAATATTCAAACCGGAAGTGCCTGTTTGCTTTAGTCATTTTTGGCAGTTTCTGCAATTACTCAAAATTGGTTACAGTTACAGAAAAGTTTTATAAACGAAAATTAAAGGTATTCATATTTAGCACAACTTTTGTTTGAACCTTTTTTCCAAAAAGAGTATTGGTTTAAAAATAAATATCTGCTTAAGACATATATTTTTACATAAGTCGTATCATCTGCGCCTGTCAATTGTTTAACAAAATAGACTTAAATAATTTGACTTTAATTTTTATTCTAAGAATTGTATTTAGTGCAAAAGCAATCTAAAGGTTAGAACAAATATTATAAATTAGAAAATTAATGAAACTACGATATGGTTTAACCTAAATGCGTATAAGAAAGTTCGGTGCATGACACTGAAGATGTTTTGTTGTTGTGTTTCGGTTTCGATATCTTTTAAAAAAAGGTTGATTTTTCTTAATTTTAATTTGGTTGATTTGAAAGTTTCTTGTAATATTTTATTTAGTTAGAAACATGTGTTCAAAATGAATGTAGTAGTTTTGATCAGGTTTTACGTAATTCTTAATAAACTGAATGAATTTTTTTTTATAATCGTTACTTGATAATTGCAAATTGTATCTAATTTTAGATTTGTTAAGCAAATATTCAATTTTTAATGGTGCTGGATTGTGTAAGACTTTTGTTCTTATTATTTGTTGTTTTCCTATGTTCAATGGGGTATCTGTGTGTATAATAGCTGCTATCTCATTTGTTTCTGTATTTGAGTGTATTGTAATATGATCTGATTCTGAATTTACGTGTACTATTTGCGATTCATTTTCGTTAGGGTTTTGTTGTTCGTGTTCTTTTAAAAATTCTTATAGGACTTGGAATTCTGAGTTAATATTTAATTCTATGTGGGAAAGAGCATCTGCGTTTTGATTTAATGTACCTTTTGTAAACAATTTCGAAATCAAATTCTTTTAGTTTAAGTTGCCAACGAATGAATTTTGCGTTCGGTTCTTTTATTGAATAGAGCCATTGTAAAGGTTAATGGTCGGTGAATATTTTGAATTTACATCCGTACAAGTAGGGTCTAAAGTATTTTGTCGCCCAAATTATCGCGAGTAGTTCTATCTCTATTGTTGAGTAATTAGTTTCATGTTTGTTTAGTGTTCTGCTAGCGTATGCTACTGGTAGATCGCTGCCGATATTGCCTTGTGATAATATTGCTCCGATTGCAATATTGCTTGCGTCTGTAGTCAGTATAAATGGTTTTTCGAAATTAGGGTATTGTAAGATGGGTTCATTTATTAGTAGATTTTTGAATAGTTCAAATGTTTCAACGTATGTTTTTTCCTGTATGTTAATTGTTTTGTCTTTCTTTAAATTGTTAGTTTGGTTAAATTTTCAAAATCTTTTATAAACTTGCGATAATAACCTATAAGTTCTAAAAAGCCTTTTCGTTGTTTAGTTGTTTTAGGTATTGGAAATTTTTTGATTGCTTCAATTTTGTTTGGGTCTGGTTTTATTCCGTTTCTAGTTATAACATGTCCTAAATAGTTTGTTTCTTTTTTTAAAACTTCCGATTTGTCTAATTGTATCTTGAGGTTAGCGTTTAGTTATCTGTCAAATATCGTTTTTAAATTTTGAATTTGTTCTTGAAAGGAAGTCCCAAATATTAGTATGTCATCTAAATAAACGATACAATTTTTTCCGATTAAACCAGGTAGGACGTTGTCCATTACGCGTTGGAAGGTTGCAGGTGCGTTCTTAATACCAAAAGGCATGCGGGTAAGCTCGTAATGTCCGTTGGCTGTGTTAAATGCGGTCTTTTCTACGTCTTTGGGTTCGATTTCGATTTGGTGAAATCCGGAAGCCAAATCAAGGGTGGAAAAGTACTGACATTTACCTAATTTGTCTAATAGGTCGGTTATGTATGGTATTGGGTATTTGTCGTCTATTGTTTTCTGTAGTCTATTACGATTGCCACGTCTGTGTGTGTGTGTGTGTGTGTGTGTTCTCTACAGCCTAAACGGTTGAAGCTAAAATTATAAAACTTTAAACTTAAGATTTGCATATGCCTGGGGTGTACACCTTCTATTTTTGAAAAAAAATTCAAAGCGGAAGTGCTTGTTTACTCTAGTCATTTTTGGCAGTTTCTGCAATTACTCAAAAATGGTTACAGTTACAGAAAAATTGTATGAACAAAAATTAAAGGTATTTATATTTAGCACAACTCTTGTTGGATTTTTTTTCCAAAAAAGGTACTGGTTTCAAAATAAATTTCTGCTTATTATATATATTTTTACATAAATCGTATCATCAGCGCCTGTCAATTGTTTAACAAAATAGCCTTTCATAACTTGAAGTTTGACATTTAATATTTTTTCAAAGAAATATAATTTAGTATAAAAGCAATCTAAAGGTTAGAACAAATATTATAAATTAGATAAATAATGAAACTTCGATATGGTTTAACCCAAATGCGTATAAGAAAGTTCGGTGCATGACACTGCAGATGTTTGTTGTTATGGAATGATCTGAGTGGGATTCTGTTAGTTTGTGGGTTTGGTAACGGTTTATTTATGTCCGATTGAAATGGTCTAGGTGCCTTACTTATTTTTGCCTGTACACTATAATCGTTTGTTAATAAGCGACCGGCTTCGTCTTATGATTTTGGTTGTCTAGTCCTTAGCATGTCGCCCAAGGGTTCATGTAAGGTCGTGAGGAAAACGTATATCCATAGTTTTTTTGACATGAGTGGTGAACACGGAAATTACGAGTACGCCTAATGTTGACTGTACAACTGCGAGGGTGCGTCCCATATGATCTTTTATTTTTCGTAAATATTCTATAGGTGTTTCATTTTGAGATTGACTGAATCTACCAACTTCTATACTTTTATAGTTATTTTTCAGTAGGCTATGAAATTAAATTGAGCTTAAATACATTAAATTATTTGTTATTTACTTTATAAATAGTGTTATAATGTAAATAACAAATAATTTAATGAATTTAATTTATGTTTCGTTGTATTCAATTTTCTCGCAAGGCTACATTATTTATCTGTAATTTTGGAAAACTAATATTAGGTTTGGTGTAATTCGAAAGCTAAAGTAAAGGTGCATATAAAAACTTCATTTTACTTTCGTATATAAGAAAATATTGTAATCATGAAAAATTTCGATCTCGAGATTTCAACGGAAGTATAATTTTGGAATGACGTCTGGCTGTGTGTGTGTGTGTGTGTGTGTGTGTGTGTGTGTGTGTGTGTGTGTGTGTGTATGCGCTCTACAGCTAAAACGGCTGAAGGTAAAATTATGAAACTTTAAGCTTAAGATTTGTATATACCTCGTATGTACGCCTTTTATTTTTTAAATAAACATTCAAACCGGTAGTGCCTGTTTTCTCTAGTAATTTTTTGGAGTTTCTGCAATTACTCACAGTTACAGAAAAATTGTATGAACAAATATTAAAGGTATTTATATTAAGCAAAACTTTTGTTCGAATTTTTTTTCCTAAAAAGGTACTGGTTTCAAAATAAATTTCTGCTTATTATATATATATAAGTGCCTGTTTACTCTAGTCATTTTTTGGAGTTTCTGCAATTACTTAAAAATGGTTACAGTTACAGAAAATTTTTTTTGAACAAATATTAAAGGTATTTATATTTCGCACAACTTTTGTTTGAAATTTTTTTCCAAAAAGAGTACTGGTTTCCAAATAATGGCTATTTAAATTTTTTCTTATTATATTTATTTATGCATAAATCGTATCACCTGCGCCTGTCAATTGTTTAACAGAATAAACTTCAATAAGTTAAAGTTTGACATTTTGTATTTATTCTAAGAAATATATGTAGTGTAAAAGCGATATAAACGTTAGAACAAATATTATAAATTAGATGAATAATGAAACTACGACGTGGTTTTACTCAAATGCGTATAAGAAAGTTCGCTGCATTACACTGCAGATGTTTTTGTTTGGATTTTGCAATATATCTATTTTTGAGTATCATTAATTTATTAATAAATCTAGATTCTAACGTACATATATGTATCTCGAATACAAACGAATTGTAAATATATTAAATACCAATGGATTTTGAGGATTGTATTATATTAATGCTGCTGAATTCAGTTAAAAAACGCACCTACTGCAAATAAAACATCTGAAGTGTCATGCACCGAACTTTCTTATACGCATATGGGTTAAACCACATCGTAGTTACATTATTTTTCTAATTTATAATATTTGTTCTAACCTTTAGATCGCTTTTACAGTAAATATATTTATTAGAATAAATATAAAATGTCAAACTTCAAATTATTTAAGTCTATTTTGTTAAACAATTGACAGGCGCAGATGATACGATTTATGTAACAATATATATAATAAGCAGAAATTTAATTTGAAACCAATACTTTTTTTGGAAAAAAGATTCAAACAAAAGCTGTGCTAAATATAAAAATCATTAATTTTTGTTCACAAAAATTTTCTGTAACTGTAACTATTTTTGAGTAATTGCAGAAACTGCAAACAATTACTAGAGTAAACAGGCACTTCCAGTCGAAATATTGTTTTCAAAAATAGGAGGTTTACGTTCCAGGCAAATACAAATCTTAAGTTTAAAAATTTCATAATTTTCCCTTTAGCCGTTTGGGCACACACACAGACACACACAGAGGCACACACAGACACACACACGCACACACACACACACACACACACACGCGCGCGCACACACACACACACACACACAAACACACACACACACACACACACAATTTTATTTTCAACCGTTTCGACTGTAGAGCGCTCACACGCACACAGGCGGACATCATTCCAAAAATAGTCGGAATCGATTCAGGGAAGGTCAAAACCTATATTTCCGTTAAAATCTCGACACACACACGCACACACACACACA
>OX063288.1:17551193-17556193 GCA_944039245.1 Nebria salina | reverse complement strand
CTGTGTGTCTGTGTGTCTGTGTGTCTGTGTGTCTGTGTGTCTGTGTGTCTGTGTGTCTGTGTGTCTGTGTGTCTGTGTGTCTGTGTGTCTGTGTGTCTGTGTGTCTGTGTGTCTGTGTGTCTGTGTGTCTGTGTGTCTGTGTGTCTGTGTGTCTGTGTGTCTGTGTGTCTGTGTGTCTGTGTGTCTGTGTGTCTGTGTGTCTGTGTGTCTGTGTGTCTGTGTGTCTGTGTGTCTGTGTGTCTGTGTGTCTGTGTGTCTGTGTGTCTGTGTGTCTGTGTGTCTGTGTGTCTGTGTGTCTGTGTGTCTGTGTGTCTGTGTGTCTGTGTGTCTGTGTGTCTGTGTGTCTGTGTGTCTGTGTGTCTGTGTGTCTGTGTGTCTGTGTGTCTGTGTGTCTGTGTGTCTGTGTGTCTGTGTGTCTGTGTGTCTGTGTGTCTGTGTGTCTGTGTGTCTGTGTGCGTGTGTGCGTGTGTGCGTGTGTGCGTGTGTGCGTGTGTGCGTGTGTGCGTGTGTGCGTGTGTGCGTGTGTGCGTGTGTGCGTGTGTGCGTGTGTGCGTGTGTGCGTGTGTGCGTGTGTGCGTGTGTGCGTGTGTGCGTGTGTGCGTGTGTGCGTGTGTGCGTGTGTGCGTGTGTGCGTGTGTGCGTGTGTGCGTGTGTGCGTGTGTGCGTGTGTGCGTGTGTGCGTGTGTGCGTGTGTGCGTGTGTGCGTGTGTGCGTGTGTGCGTGTGTGCGTGTGTGCGTGTGTGCGTGTGTGCGTGTGTGCGTGTGTGCGTGTGTGCGTGTGTGCGTGTGTGCGTGTGTGCGTGTGTGCGTGTGTGCGTGTGTGCGTGTGTGCGTGTGTGCGTGTGTGCGTGTGTGCGTGTGTGCGTGTGTGCGTGTGTGCGTGTGTGCGTGTGTGCGTGTGTGCGTGTGTGCGTGTGTGCGTGTGTGCGTGTGTGCGTGTGTGCGTGTGTGCGTGTGTGCGTGTATGCGTGTGTGCGTGTTTGCGTGTGTGCGTGTGTGCGTGTGTGCGTGTGTGCGTGTGTGCGTGTGTGCGTGTGTGCGTGTGTGCTTGTATGCGTGTGTGCTTGTATGCGTGTGTGCGTGTCCGTGTGTCCGTGTGTCTGTGTGTCCGTGTGTCTCTGTGTATGTTCTCTTCCGCCTAAATGGTTGAAGCTAAAATTATGAAACTTTAAACTTAAGATTAGAATATGCCTGAGGTGTGCACCTTCTATTTTTGAAAAAAATATTCAAACCGGAAGTGCCTGTTTGCTTTAGTCATTTTTGGCAGTTTCTGCAATTACTCAAAATTGGTTACAGTTACAGAAAAGTTTTATAAACGAAAATTAAAGGTATTCATATTTAGCACAACTTTTGTTTGAACCTTTTTTCCAAAAAGAGTATTGGTTTAAAAATAAATATCTGCTTAAGACATATATTTTTACATAAGTCGTATCATCTGCGCCTGTCAATTGTTTAACAAAATAGACTTAAATAATTTGACTTTAATTTTTATTCTAAGAATTGTATTTAGTGCAAAAGCAATCTAAAGGTTAGAACAAATATTATAAATTAGAAAATTAATGAAACTACGATATGGTTTAACCTAAATGCGTATAAGAAAGTTTGGTGCATGACACTGAAGATGTTTTGTTGTTGTGTTTCGGTTTCGATATCTTTTAAAAAAAGGTTGATTTTTCTTAATTTTAATTTGGTTGATTTGAAAGTTTCTTGTAATATTTTATTTAGTTAGAAACATGTCGTGTTCAAAATGAATGTAGTAGTTTTGATCAGGTTTTACGTAATTCTTAATAAACTGAATGAATTTTTTTTTATAATCGTTACTTGATAATTGCAAATTGTATCTAATTTTAGATTTGTTAAGCAAATATTCAATTTTTAATGGTGCTGGATTGTGTAAGACTTTTGTTCTTATTATTTGTTGTTTTCCTATGTTCAATGGGGTATCTGTGTGTATAATAGCTGCTATCTCATTTGTTTCTGTATTTGAGTGTATTGTAATATGATCTGATTCTGAATTTACGTGTACTATTTGTGATTCATTTTCGTTAGGGTTTTGTTGTTCGTGTTCTTTTAAAAATTCTTATAGGACTTGGAATTCTGAGTTAATATTTAATTCTATGTGGGAAAGAGCATCTGCGTTTTGATTTAATGTACCTTTTGTAAACAATTTCGAAATCAAATTCTTTTAGTTTAAGTTGCCAACGAATGAATTTTGCGTTCGGTTCTTTTATTGAATAGAGCCATTGTAAAGGTTAATGGTCGGTGAATATTTTGAATTTACATCCGTACAAGTAGGGTCTAAAGTATTTTGTCGCCCAAATTATCGCGAGTAGTTCTATCTCTATTGTTGAGTAATTAGTTTCATGTTTGTTTAGTGTTCTGCTAGCGTATGCTACTGGTAGATCGCTGCCGATATTGCCTTGTGATAATATTGCTCCGATTGCAATATTGCTTGCGTCTGTAGTCAGTATAAATGGTTTTTCGAAATTAGGGTATTGTAAGATGGGTTCATTTATTAGTAGATTTTTGAATAGTTCAAATGTTTCAACGTATGTTTTTTCCTGTATGTTAATTGTTTTGTCTTTCTTTAAATTGTTAGTTTGGTTAATTTTTCAAAATCTTTTATAAACTTGCGATAATAACCTATAAGTTCTAAAAAGCCTTTTCGTTGTTTAGTTGTTTTAGGTATTGGAAATTTTTTGATTGCTTCAATTTTGTTTGGGTCTGGTTTTATTCCGTTTCTAGTTATAACATGTCCTAAATAGTTTGTTTCTTTTTTTAAAACTTCCGATTTGTCTAATTGTATCTTGAGGTTAGCGTTTAGTTATCTGTCAAATATCGTTTTTAAATTTTGAATTTGTTCTTGAAAGGAAGTCCCAAATATTAGTATGTCATCTAAATAAACGATACAATTTTTTCCGATTAAACCAGGTAGGACGTTGTCCATTACGCGTTGGAAGGTTGCAGGTGCGTTCTTAATACCAAAAGGCATGCGGGTAAGCTCGTAATGTCCGTTGGCTGTGTTAAATGCGGTCTTTTCTACGTCTTTGGGTTCGATTTCGATTTGGTGAAATCCGGAAGCCAAATCAAGGGTGGAAAAGTACTGACATTTACCTAATTTGTCTAATAGGTCGGTTATGTATGGTATTGGGTATTTGTCGTCTATTGTTTTCTGTAGTCTATTACGATTGCCACGTCTGTGTGTGTGTGTGTGTGTGTGTGTGTGTTCTCTACAGCCTAAACGGTTGAAGCTAAAATTATAAAACTTTAAACTTAAGATTTGCATATGCCTGGGGTGTACACCTTCTATTTTTGAAAAAAAATTCAAAGCGGAAGTGCTTGTTTACTCTAGTCATTTTTGGCAGTTTCTGCAATTACTCAAAAATGGTTACAGTTACAGAAAAATTGTATGAACAAAAATTAAAGGTATTTATATTTAGCACAACTCTTGTTGGATTTTTTTTTCCAAAAAAGGTACTGGTTTCAAAATAAATTTCTGCTTATTATATATATTTTTACATAAATCGTATCATCAGCGCCTGTCAATTGTTTAACAAAATAGCCTTTCATAACTTGAAGTTTGACATTTAATATTTTTTCAAAGAAATATAATTTAGTATAAAAGCAATCTAAAGGTTAGAACAAATATTATAAATTAGATAAATAATGAAACTTCGATATGGTTTAACCCAAATGCGTATAAGAAAGTTCGGTGCATGACACTGCAGATGTTTGTTGTTATGGAATGATCTGAGTGGGATTCTGTTAGTTTGTGGGTTTGGTAACGGTTTATTTATGTCCGATTGAAATGGTCTAGGTGCCTTACTTATTTTTGCCTGTACACTATAATCGTTTGTTAATAAGCGACCGGCTTCGTCTTATGATTTTGGTTGTCTAGTCCTTAGCATGTCGCCCAAGGGTTCATGTAAGGTCGTGAGGAAAACGTATATCCATAGTTTTTTTGACATGAGTGGTGAACACGGAAATTACGAGTACGCCTAATGTTGACTGTACAACTGCGAGGGTGCGTCCCATATGATCTTTTATTTTTCGTAAATATTCTATAGGTGTTTCATTTTGAGATTGACTGAATCTACCAACTTCTATACTTTTATAGTTATTTTTCAGTAGGCTATGAAATTAAATTGAGCTTAAATACATTAAATTATTTGTTATTTACTTTATAACACTATTTATAATGTAAATAACAAATAATTTAATGAATTTAATTTATGTTTCGTTGTATTCAATTTTCTCGCAAGGCTACATTATTTATCTGTAATTTTGGAAAACTAATATTAGGTTTGGTGTAATACGAAAGCTAAAGTAAAGGTGCATATAAAAACTTCATTTTACTTTCGTATATAAGAAAGTATTGTAATCATGAAAAATTTCGATCTCGAGATTTCAACGGAAGTATATTTTTGGAATGACGTCTGGCTGTGTGTGTGTGTGTGTGTGTGTGTGTGTGTGTGTATGCGCTCTACAGCTAAAACGGCTGAAGGTAAAATTATGAAACTTTAAGCTTAAGATTTGTATATACCTCGTATGTACGCCTTTTATTTTTTAAATAAACATTCAAACCGGTAGTGCCTGTTTTCTCTAGTAATTTTTTGGAGTTTCTGCAATTACTCACAGTTACAGAAAAATTGTATGAACAAATATTAAAGGTATTTATATTAAGCAAAACTTTTGTTCGAATTTTTTTTCCTAAAAAGGTACTGGTTTCAAAATAAATTTCTGCTTATTATATATATATAAGTGCCTGTTTACTCTAGTCATTTTTTGGATTTTCTGCAAATACTTAAAAATGGTTACAGTTACAGAAAATTTTTTTGAACAAATATTAAAGGTATTTATATTTCGCACAACTTTTGTTTGTAATTTTTTTCCAAAAAGAGTACTGGTTTCCAAATAATGGCTATTTAAATTTTTTCTTATTATATTTATTTATGCATAAATCGTATCACCTGCGCCTGTCAATTGTTTAACAGAATAAA
>OX063288.1:17543693-17548693 GCA_944039245.1 Nebria salina | reverse complement strand
GCGTGTGTGCGTGTGTGCGTGTGTGCGTGTGTGCGTGTGTGCGTGTGTGCGTGTGTGCGTGTGTGCGTGTGTGCGTGTGTGCGTGTGTGCGTGTGTGCGTGTGTGCGTGTGTGCGTGTGTGCGTGTGTGCGTGTGTGCGTGTGTGCGTGTGTGCGTGTGTGCGTGTGTGCGTGTGTGCGTGTGTGCGTGTGTGCGTGTGTGCGTGTGTGCGTGTGTGCGTGTGTGCGTGTGTGCGTGTGTGCGTGTGTGCGTGTGTGCGTGTGTGCGTGTGTGCGTGTGTGCGTGTGTGCGTGTGTGCGTGTGTGCGTGTGTGCGTGTGTGCGTGTGTGCGTGTGTGCGTGTGTGCGTGTGTGCGTGTGTGCGTGTGTGCGTGTGTGCGTGTGTGCGTGTGTGCGTGTGTGTGTGTGTGCGTGTGTGCGTGTGTGCGTGTGTGCGTGTGTGCGTGTGTGCGTGTGTGCGTGTGTGCGTGTGTGCGTGTGTGCGTGTGTGCGTGTGTGCGTGTGTGCGTGTGTGCGTGTGTGCGTGTATGCGTGTGTGCGTGTGTGCGTGTGTGCGTGTGTGCGTGTGTGCTTGTATGCGTGTGTGCTTGTATGCGTGTGTGCGTGTCCGTGTGTCCGTGTGTCTGTGTGTCCGTGTGTTTCTGTGTATGTTCTCTTCCGCCTAAATGGTTGAAGCTAAAATTATGAAACTTTAAACTTAAGATTAGAATATGTCTGAGGTGTGCACCTTCTATTTTTGAAAAAAATATTCAAACCGGAAGTGCCTGTTTGCTTTAGTCATTTTTGGCAGTTTCTGCAATTACTCAAAATTGGTTACAGTTACAGAAAAGTTTTATAAACGAAAATTAAAGGTATTCATATTTAGCACAACTTTTGTTTGAACCTTTTTTCCAAAAAGAGTATTGGTTTAAAAATAAATATCTGCTTAAGACATATATTTTTACATAAGTCGTATCATCTGCGCCTGTCAATTGTTTAACAAAATAGACTTAAATAATTTGACTTTAATTTTTATTCTAAGAATTGTATTTAGTGCAAAAGCAATCTAAAGGTTAGAACAAATATTATAAATTAGAAAATTAATGAAACTACGATATGGTTTAACCTAAATGCGTATAAGAAAGTTTGGTGCATGACACTGAAGATGTTTTGTTGTTGTGTTTCGGTTTCGATATCTTTTAAAAAAAGGTTGATTTTTCTTAATTTTAATTTGGTTGATTTGAAAGTTTCTTGTAATATTTTATTTAGTTAGAAACATGTCGTGTTCAAAATGAATGTAGTAGTTTTGATCAGGTTTTACGTAATTCTTAATAAACTGAATGAATTTTTTTTTATAATCGTTACTTGATAATTGCAAATTGTATCTAATTTTAGATTTGTTAAGCAAATATTCAATTTTTAATGGTGCTGGATTGTGTAAGACTTTTGTTCTTATTATTTGTTGTTTTCCTATGTTCAATGGGGTATCTGTGTGTATAATAGCTGCTATCTCATTTGTTTCTGTATTTGAGTGTATTGTAATATGATCTGATTCTGAATTTACGTGTACTATTTGTGATTCATTTTCGTTGTTGTTCGTGTTCTTTTAAAAATTCTTATAGGACTTGGAATTCTGAGTTAATATTTAATTCTATGTGGGAAAGAGCATCTGCGTTTTGATTTAATGTACCTTTTGTAAACAATTTCGAAATCAAATTCTTTTAGTTTAAGTTGCCAACGAATGAATTTTGCGTTCGGTTCTTTTATTGAATAGAGCCATTGTAAAGGTTAATGGTCGGTGAATATTTTGAATTTACATCCGTACAAGTAGGGTCTAAAGTATTTTGTCGCCCAAATTATCGCGAGTAGTTCTATCTCTATTGTTGAGTAATTAGTTTCATGTTTGTTTAGTGTTCTGCTAGCGTATGCTACTGGTAGATCGCTGCCGATATTGCCTTGTGATAATATTGCTCCGATTGCAATATTGCTTGCGTCTGTAGTCAGTATAAATGGTTTTTCGAAATTAGGGTATTGTAAGATGGGTTCATTTATTAGTAGATTTTTGAATAGTTCAAATGTTTCAACGTATGTTTTTTCCTGTATGTTAATTGTTTTGTCTTTCTTTAAATTGTTAGTTTGGTTAATTTTTCAAAATCTTTTATAAACTTGCGATAATAACCTATAAGTTCTAAAAAGCCTTTTCGTTGTTTAGTTGTTTTAGGTATTGGAAATTTTTTGATTGCTTCAATTTTGTTTGGGTCTGGTTTTATTCCGTTTCTAGTTATAACATGTCCTAAATAGTTTGTTTCTTTTTTTAAAACTTCCGATTTGTCTAATTGTATCTTGAGGTTAGCGTTTAGTTATCTGTCAAATATCGTTTTTAAATTTTGAATTTGTTCTTGAAAGGAAGTCCCAAATATTAGTATGTCATCTAAATAAACGATACAATTCTTTCCGATTAAACCAGGTAGGACGTTGTCCATTACGCGTTGGAAGGTTGCAGGTGCGTTCTTAATACCAAAAGGCATGCGGGTAAGCTCGTAATGTCCGTTGGCTGTGTTAAATGCGGTCTTTTCTACGTCTTTGGGTTCGATTTCGATTTGGTGAAATCCGGAAGCCAAATCAAGGGTGGAAAAGTACTGACATTTACCTAATTTGTCTAATAGGTCGGTTATGTATGGTATTGGGTATTTGTCGTCTATTGTTTTCTGTAGTCTATTACGATTGCCACGTCTGTGTGTGTGTGTGTGTGTGTGTGTGTGTGTGTTCTCTACAGCCTAAACGGTTGAAGCTAAAATTATAAAACTTTAAACTTAAGATTTGCATATGCCTGGGGTGTACACCTTCTATTTTTGAAAAAAAATTCAAAGCGGAAGTGCTTGTTTACTCTAGTCATTTTTGGCAGTTTCTGCAATTACTCAAAAATGGTTACAGTTACAGAAAAATTGTATGAACAAAAATTAAAGGTATTTATATTTAGCACAACTCTTGTTGGATTTTTTTTCCAAAAAAGGTACTGGTTTCAAAATAAATTTCTGCTTATTATATATATTTTTACATAAATCGTATCATCAGCGCCTGTCAATTGTTTAACAAAATAGCCTTTCATAACTTGAAGTTTGACATTTAATATTTTTTCAAAGAAATATAATTTAGTATAAAAGCAATCTAAAGGTTAGAACAAATATTATAAATTAGATAAATAATGAAACTTCGATATGGTTTAACCCAAATGCGTATAAGAAAGTTCGGTGCATGACACTGCAGATGTTTGTTGTTATGGAATGATCTGAGTGGGATTCTGTTAGTTTGTGGGTTTGGTAACGGTTTATTTATGTCCGATTGAAATGGTCTAGGTGCCTTACTTATTTTTGCCTGTACACTATAATCGTTTGTTAATAAGCGACCGGCTTCGTCTTATGATTTTGGTTGTCTAGTCCTTAGCATGTCGCCCAAGGGTTCATGTAAGGTCGTGAGGAAAACGTATATCCATAGTTTTTTTGACATGAGTGGTGAACACGGAAATTACGAGTACGCCTAATGTTGACTGTACAACTGCGAGGGTGCGTCCCATATGATCTTTTATTTTTCGTAAATATTCTATAGGTGTTTCATTTTGAGATTGACTGAATCTACCAACTTCTATACTTTTATAGTTATTTTTCAGTAGGCTATGAAATTAAATTGAGCTTAAATACATTAAATTATTTGTTATTTACTTTATAACACTATTTATAATGTAAATAACAAATAATTTAATGAATTTAATTTATGTTTCGTTGTATTCAATTTTCTCGCAAGGCTACATTATTTATCTGTAATTTTGGAAAACTAATATTAGGTTTGGTGTAATACGAAAGCTAAAGTAAAGGTGCATATAAAAACTTCATTTTACTTTCGTATATAAGAAAGTATTGTAATCATGAAAAATTTCGATCTCGAGATTTCAACGGAAGTATAATTTTGGAATGACGTCTGGCTGTGTGTGTGTGTGTGTGTGTGTGTGTGTGTGTGTGTGTGTGTGTATGCGCTCTACAGCTAAAACGGCTGAAGGTAAAATTATGAAACTTTAAGCTTAAGATTTGTATATACCTCGTATGTACGCCTTTTATTTTTTAAATAAACATTCAAACCGGTAGTGCCTGTTTTCTCTAGTAATTTTTTGGAGTTTCTGCAATTACTCACAGTTACAGAAAAATTGTATGAACAAATATTAAAGGTATTTATATTAAGCAAAACTTTTGTTCGAATTTTTTTTCCTAAAAAGGTACTGGTTTCAAAATAAATTTCTGCTTATTATATATATATAAGTGCCTGTTTACTCTAGTCATTTTTTGGAGTTTCTGCAATTACTTAAAAATGGTTACAGTTACAGAAAATTTTTTTGAACAAATATTAAAGGTATTTATATTTCGCACAACTTTTGTTTGAAATTTTTTTCCAAAAAGAGTACTGGTTTCCAAATAATGGCTATTTAAATTTTTTCTTATTATATTTATTTATGCATAAATCGTATCACCTGCGCCTGTCAATTGTTTAACAGAATAAACTTCAATAAGTTAAAGTTTGACATTTTGTATTTATTCTAAGAAATATATGTAGTGTAAAAGCGATATAAACGTTAGAACAAATATTATAAATTAGATGAATAATGAAACTACGACGTGGTTTTACTCAAATGCGTATAAGAAAGTTCGCTGCATTACACTGCAGATGTTTTTGTTTGGATTTTGCAATATATCTATTTTTGAGTATCATTAATTTATTAATAAATCTAGATTCTAACGTACATATATGTATCTCGAATACAAACGAATTGTAAATATATTAAATACCAATGGATTTTGAGGATTGTATTATATTAATGCTGCTGAATTCAGTTAAAAAAACGCACCTACTGCAAATAAAACATCTGAAGTGTCATGCACCGAACTTTCTTATACGCATATGGGTTAAACCACATCATAGTTACATTATTTTTCTAATTTATAATATTTGTTCTAACCTTTAGATCGCTTTTAC
>OX063288.1:17533693-17541193 GCA_944039245.1 Nebria salina | reverse complement strand
CTGTGTGCCTGTGTGCCTGTGTGCCTGTGTGCCTGTGTGCCTGTGTGCCTGTGTGCCTGTGTGCCTGTGTGCCTGTGTGCCTGTGTGCCTGTGTGCCTGTGTGCCTGTGTGCCTGTGTGCCTGTGTGCCTGTGTGCCTGTGTGCCTGTGTGCCTGTGTGCCTGTGTGCCTGTGTGCCTGTGTGCCTGTGTGCCTGTGTGCCTGTGTGCCTGTGTGCCTGTGTGCCTGTGTGCCTGTGTGCCTGTGTGCCTGTGTGCCTGTGTGCCTGTGTGCCTGTGTGCCTGTGTGCCTGTGTGCCTGTGTGCCTGTGTGCCTGTGTGCCTGTGTGCCTGTGTGCCTGTGTGCCTGTGTGCCTGTGTGCCTGTGTGCCTGTGTGCCTGTGTGCCTGTGTGCCTGTGTGCCTGTGTGCCTGTGTGCCTGTGTGCCTGTGTGCCTGTGTGCCTGTGTGCCTGTGTGCCTGTGTGCCTGTGTGCCTGTGTGCCTGTGTGCCTGTGTGCCTGTGTGCCTGTGTGCCTGTGTGCCTGTGTGCCTGTGTGCCTGTGTGCCTGTGTGCCTGTGTGCCTGTGTGCCTGTGTGCCTGTGTGCCTGTGTGCCTGTGTGCCTGTGTGCCTGTGTGCCTGTGTGCCTGTGTGCCTGTGTGCCTGTGTGCCTGTGTGCCTGTGTGCCTGTGTGCCTGTGTGCCTGTGTGCCTGTGTGCCTGTGTGCCTGTGTGCCTGTGTGCCTGTGTGCCTGTGTGCCTGTGTGCCTGTGTGCCTGTGTGCCTGTGTGCCTGTGTGCCTGTGTGCCTGTGTGCCTGTGTGCCTGTGTGCCTGTGTGCCTGTGTGCCTGTGTGCCTGTGTGCCTGTGTGCCTGTGTGCCTGTGTGCCTGTGTGCCTGTGTGCCTGTGTGCCTGTGTGCCTGTGTGCCTGTGTGCCTGTGTGCCTGTGTGCCTGTGTGCCTGTGTGCCTGTGTGCCTGTGTGCCTGTGTGCCTGTGTGCCTGTGTGCCTGTGTGCCTGTGTGCCTGTGTGCCTGTGTGCCTGTGTGCCTGTGTGCCTGTGTGCCTGTGTGCCTGTGTGCCTGTGTGCCTGTGTGCCTGTGTGCCTGTGTGCCTGTGTGCCTGTGTGCCTGTGTGCCTGTGTGCCTGTGTGCCTGTGTGCCTGTGTGCCTGTGTGCCTGTGTGCCTGTGTGCCTGTGTGCCTGTGTGCCTGTGTGCCTGTGTGCCTGTGTGCCTGTGTGCCTGTGTGCCTGTGTGCCTGTGTGCCTGTGTGCCTGTGTGCCTGTGTGCCTGTGTGCCTGTGTGCCTGTGTGCCTGTGTGTCTGTGTGTCTGTGTGTCTGTGTGTCTGTGTGTCTGTGTGTCTGTGTGTCTGTGTGTCTGTGTGTCTGTGTGTCTGTGTGTCTGTGTGTCTGTGTGTCTGTGTGTCTGTGTGTCTGTGTGTCTGTGTGTCTGTGTGTCTGTGTGTCTGTGTGTCTGTGTGTCTGTGTGTCTGTGTGTCTGTGTGTCTGTGTGTCTGTGTGTCTGTGTGTCTGTGTGTCTGTGTGTCTGTGTGTCTGTGTGTCTGTGTGTCTGTGTGTCTGTGTGTCTGTGTGTCTGTGTGTCTGTGTGTCTGTGTGTCTGTGTGTCTGTGTGTCTGTGTGTCTGTGTGTCTGTGTGTCTGTGTGTCTGTGTGTCTGTGTGTCTGTGTGTCTGTGTGTCTGTGTGTCTGTGTGTCTGTGTGTCTGTGTGTCTGTGTGTCTGTGTGTCTGTGTGTCTGTGTGTCTGTGTGTCTGTGTGTCTGTGTGTCTGTGTGTCTGTGTGTCTGTGTGTCTGTGTGTCTGTGTGTCTGTGTGTCTGTGTGTCTGTGTGTCTGTGTGTCTGTGTGTCTGTGTGTCTGTGTGTCTGTGTGTCTGTGTGTCTGTGTGTCTGTGTGTCTGTGTGTCTGTGTGTCTGTGTGTCTGTGTGTCTGTGTGTCTGTGTGTCTGTGTGTCTGTGTGTCTGTGTGTCTGTGTGTCTGTGTGTCTGTGTGTCTGTGTGTCTGTGTGTCTGTGTGTCTGTGTGTCTGTGTGTCTGTGTGTCTGTGTGTCTGTGTGTCTGTGTGTCTGTGTGTCTGTGTGTCTGTGTGTCTGTGTGTCTGTGTGTCTGTGTGTCTGTGTGTCTGTGTGTCTGTGTGTCTGTGTGTCTGTGTGTCTGTGTGTCTGTGTGTCTGTGTGTCTGTGTGTCTGTGTGTCTGTGTGTCTGTGTGTCTGTGTGTCTGTGTGTCTGTGTGTCTGTGTGTCTGTGTGTCTGTGTGTCTGTGTGTCTGTGTGTCTGTGTGTCTGTGTGTCTGTGTGTCTGTGTGTCTGTGTGTCTGTGTGTCTGTGTGTCTGTGTGTCTGTGTGTCTGTGTGTCTGTGTGTCTGTGTGTCTGTGTGTCTGTGTGCCTGTGTGCCTGTGTGCCTGTGTGCCTGTGTGCCTGTGTGCCTGCGTGCCTGCGTGCCTGCGTGCCTGCGTGCCTGCGTGCCTGCGTGCCTGCGTGCCTGCGTGCCTGCGTGCCTGCGTGCCTGCGTGCCTGCGTGCCTGCGTGCCTGCGTGCCTGCGTGCCTGTGTGCCTGTGTGTCTGTGTGTCTGTGTGTCTGTGTGTCTGTGTGTCTGTGTGTCTGTGTGTCTGTGTGTCTGTGTGTCTGTGTGTCTGTGTGTCTGTGTGTCTGTGTGTCTGTGTGTCTGTGTGTCTGTGTGTCTGTGTGTCTGTGTGTCTGTGTGTCTGTGTGTCTGTGTGTCTGTGTGTCTGTGTGTCTGTGTGTCTGTGTGTCTGTGTGTCTGTGTGTCTGTGTGTCTGTGTGTCTGTGTGTCTGTGTGTCTGTGTGTCTGTGTGTCTGTGTGTGCGTGTGTGCGTGTGTGCGTGTGTGCGTGTGTGCGTGTGTGCGTGTGTGCGTGTGTGCGTGTGTGCGTGTGTGCGTGTGTGCGTGTGTGCGTGTGTGCGTGTGTGCGTGTGTGCGTGTGTGCGTGTGTGCGTGTGTGCGTGTGTGCGTGTGTGCGTGTGTGCGTGTGTGCGTGTGTGCGTGTGTGCGTGTGTGCGTGTGTGCGTGTGTGCGTGTGTGCGTGTGTGCGTGTGTGCGTGTGTGCGTGTGTGCGTGTGTGCGTGTGTGCGTGTGTGCGTGTGTGCGTGTGTGCGTGTGTGCGTGTGTGCGTGTGTGCGTGTGTGCGTGTGTGCGTGTGTGCGTGTGTGCGTGTGTGCGTGTGTGCGTGTGTGCGTGTGTGCGTGTGTGCGTGTGTGCGTGTGTGCGTGTGTGCGTGTGTGCGTGTGTGCGTGTGTGCGTGTGTGCGTGTGTGCGTGTGTGCGTGTGTGCGTGTGTGCGTGTGTGCGTGTGTGCGTGTGTGCGTGTGTGCGTGTGTGCGTGTGTGCGTGTGTGCGTGTGTGCGTGTGTGCGTGTGTGCGTGTGTGCGTGTGTGCGTGTGTTCGTGTGTGCTTGTATGCGTGTGTGCTTGT
This sequence comes from Nebria salina, assembly GCA_944039245.1. Classification (NCBI taxonomy): domain Eukaryota; kingdom Metazoa; phylum Arthropoda; class Insecta; order Coleoptera; family Carabidae; genus Nebria; species Nebria salina. The sequence goes on along the minus strand of OX063288.1, from coordinate 17,537,771 downwards.
ATGCGTGTGTGCGTGTGTGCGTGTGTGCGTGTCCGTGTGTCCATGTGTCTGTGTGTCCGTGTGTCTGTGTGTATGTTCTCTTCAGCCTAAATGGTTGAAGCTAAAATTATGAAACTTTAAACTTAAGATTAGAATATGCCTGAGGTGTGCACCTTCTATTTTTGAAAAAAATATTCAAACCGGAAGTGCCTGTTTGCTTTAGTCATTTTTGGCAGTTTCTGCAATTACTCAAAATTGGTTACAGTTACAGAAAAGTTTTATAAACGAAAATTAAAGGTATTCATATTTAGCACAACTTTTGTTTGAACCTTTTTTCCAAAAAGAGTATTGGTTTAAAAATAAATATCTGCTTAAGACATATTTTTACATAAGTCGTATCATCTGCGCCTGTCAATTGTTTAACAAAATAGACTTAAATAATTTGACTTTAATTTTTATTCTAAGAATTGTATTTAGTGCAAAAGCAATCTAAAGGTTAGAACAAATATTATAAATTAGAAAATTAATGAAACTACGATATGGTTTAACCTAAATGCGTATAAGAAAGTTCGGTGCATGACACTGAAGATGTTTTGTTGTTGTGTTTCGGTTTCGATATCTTTTAAAAAAAGGTTGATTTTTCTTAATTTTAATTTGGTTGATTTGAAAGTTTCTTGTAATATTTTATTTAGTTAGAAACATGTCGTGTTTAAAATGAATGTAGTAGTTTTGATCAGGTTTTACGTAATTCTTAATAAACTGAATGAATTTTTTTTTATAATCGTTACTTGATAATTGCAAATTGTATCTAATTTTAGATTTGTTAAGCAAATATTCAATTTTTAATGGTGCTGGATTGTGTAAGACTTTTGTTCTTATTATTTGTTGTTTTCCTATGTTCAATGGGGTATCTGTGTGTATAATAGCTGCTATCTCATTTGTTTCTGTATTTGAGTGTATTGTAATATGATCTGATTCTGAATTTACGTGTACTATTTGTGATTCATTTTCGTTAGGGTTTTGTTGTTCGTGTTCTTTTAAAAATTCTTATAGGACTTGGAAGTCTGAGTTAATATTTTATTCTATGTGGGAAAGAGCATCTGCGTTTTGATTTAATGTACCTTTTGTAAACAATTTCGAAATCAAATTCTTTTAGTTTAAGTTGCCAACGAATGAATTTTGCGTTCGGTTCTTTTATTGAATAGAGCCATTGTAAAGGTTAATGGTCGGTGAATATTTTGAATTTACATCCGTACAAGTAGGGTCTAAAGTATTTTGTCGCCCAAATTATCGCGAGTAGTTCTATCTCTATTGTTGAGTAATTAGTTTCATGTTTGTTTAGTGTTCTGCTAGCGTATGCTACTGGTAGATCGCTGCCGATATTGCCGTGTGATAATATTGCTCCGATTGCAATATTGCTTGCGTCTGTAGTCAGTATAAATGGTTTTTCGAAATTAGGGTATTGTAAGATGTGTTCATTTATTAGTAGATTTTTGAATAGTTCAAATGTTTCAACGTATGTTTTTTCCTGTATGTTAATTGTTTTGTCTTTCTTTAAATTGTTAGTTTGGTTAATTTTTCAAAATCTTTTATAAACTTGCGATAATAACCTATAAGTTCTAAAAAGCCTTTTCGTTGTTTAGTTGTTTTAGGTATTGGAAATTTTTTGATTGCTTCAATTTTGTTTGGGTCTGGTTTTATTCCGTTTCTAGTTATAACATGTCCTAAATAGTTTGTTTCTTTTTTTAAAACTTCCGATTTGTCTAATTGTATCTTGAGGTTAGCGTTTAGTTATCTGTCAAATATCGTTTTTAAATTTTGAATTTGTTCTTGAAAGGAAGTCCCAAATATTAGTATGTCATCTAAATAAACGATACAATTTTTTCCGATTAAACCAGGTAGGACGTTGTCCATTACGCGTTGGAAGGTTGCAGGTGCGTTCTTAATACCAAAAGGCATGCGGGTAAGCTCGTAATGTCCGTTGGCTGTGTTAAATGCGGTCTTTTCTACGTCTTTGGGTTCGATTTCGATTTGGTGAAATCCGGAAGCCAAATCAAGGGTGGAAAAGTACTGACATTTACCTAATTTGTCTAATAGGTCGGTTATGTATGGTATTGGGTATTTGTCGTCTATTGTTTTCTGTAGTCTATTACGATTGCCACGTCTGTGTGTGTGTGTGTGTGTGTGTGTGTGTTCTCTACAGCCTAAACGGTTGAAGCTAAAATTATAAAACTTTAAACTTAAGATTTGCATATGCCTGGGGTGTACACCTTCTATTTTTGAAAAAAAATTCAAAGCGGAAGTGCTTGTTTACTCTAGTCATTTTTGGCAGTTTCTGCAATTACTCAAAAATGGTTACAGTTACAGAAAAATTGTATGAACAAAAATTAAAGGTATTTATATTTAGCACAACTCTTGTTGGATTTTTTTTTCCAAAAAAGGTACTGGTTTCAAAATAAATTTCTGCTTATTATATATATTTTTACGTAAATCGTATCATCAGCGCCTGTCAATTGTTTAACAAAATAGCCTTTCATAACTTGAAGTTTGACATTTAATATTTTTTCAAAGAAATATAATTTAGTATAAAAGCAATCTAAAGGTTAGAACAAATATTATAAATTAGATAAATAATGAAACTTCGATATGGTTTAACCCAAATGCGTATAAGAAAGTTCGGTGCATGACACTGCAGATGTTTGTTGTTATGGAATGATCTGAGTGGGATTCTGTTAGTTTGTGGGTTTGGTAACGGTTTATTTATGTCCGATTGAAATGGTCTAGGTGCCTTACTTATTTTTGCCTGTACACTATAATCGTTTGTTAATAAGCGACCGGCTTCGTCTTATGATTTTGGTTGTCTAGTCCTTAGCATGTCGCCCAAGGGTTCATGTAAGGTCGTGAGGAAAACGTATATCCATAGTTTTTTTGACATGAGTGGTGAACACGGAAATTACGAGTACGCCTAATGTTGACTGTACAACTGCGAGGGTGCGTCCCATATGATCTTTTATTTTTCGTAAATATTCTATAGGTGTTTCATTTTGAGATTGACTGAATCTACCAACTTCTATACTTTTATAGTTATTTTTCAGTAGGCTATGAAATTAAATTGAGCTTAAATACATTAAATTATTTGTTATTTACTTTATAACACTATTTATAATGTAAATAACAAATAATTTAATGAATTTAATTTATGTTTCGTTGTATTCAATTTTCTCGCAAGGCTACATTATTTATCTGTAATTTTGGAAAACTAATATTAGGTTTGGTGTAATTCGAAAGCTAAAGTAAAGGTGCATATAAAAACTTCATTTTACTTTCGTATATAAGAAAATATTGTAATCATGAAAAATTTCGATCTCGAGATTTCAACGGAAGTATAATTTTGGAATGACGTCTGGCTGTGTGTGTGTGTGTGTGTGTGTGTGTGTGTGTGTGTGTGTGTGTGTGTATGCGCTCTACAGCTAAAACGGCTGAAGGTAAAATTATGAAACTTTAAGCTTAAGATTTGTATATACCTCGTATGTACGCCTTTTATTTTTTAAATAAACATTCAAACCGGTAGTGCCTGTTTTCTCTAGTAATTTTTTGGAGTTTCTGCAATTACTCACAGTTACAGAAAAATTGTATGAACAAATATTAAAGGTATTTATATTAAGCAAAACTTTTGTTCGAATTTTTTTTCCTAAAAAGGTACTGGTTTCAAAATAAATTTCTGCTTATTATATATATAAGTGCCTGTTTACTCTAGTCATTTTTTGGAGTTTCTGCAATTACTTAAAAATGGTTACAGTTACAGAAAATTTTTTTGAACAAATATTAAAGGTATTTATATTTCGCACAACTTTTGTTTGAACCTTTTTTCCAAATAATGGCTATTTAAATTTTTTCTTATTATATTTATTTATGCATAAATCGTATCACCTGCGCCTGTCAATTGTTTAACAGAATAAACTTCAATAAGTTAAAGTTTGACATTTTGTATTTATTCTAAGAAATATATGTAGTGTAAAAGCGATATAAACGTTAGAACAAATATTATAAATTAGATGAATAATGAAACTACGACGTGGTTTTACTCAAATGCGTATAA
>OX063288.1:17523693-17531193 GCA_944039245.1 Nebria salina | reverse complement strand
GTGTGTGCGTGTGTGCGTGTGTGCGTGTGTGCGTGTGTGCGTGTGTGCGTGTGTGCGTGTGTGCGTGTGTGCGTGTGTGCGTGTGTGCGTGTGTGCGTGTGTGCGTGTGTGCGTGTGTGCGTGTGTGCGTGTGTGCGTGTGTGCGTGTGTGCGTGTGTGCGTGTGTGCGTGTGTGCGTGTGTGCGTGTGTGCGTGTGTGCGTGTGTGCGTGTGTGCGTGTGTGCGTGTGTGCGTGTGTGCGTGTGTGCGTGTGTGCGTGTGTGCGTGTGTGCGTGTGTGCGTGTGTGCGTGTGTGCGTGTGTGCGTGTGTGCGTGTGTGCGTGTGTGCGTGTGTGCGTGTGTGCGTGTGTGCGTGTGTGCGTGTGTGCGTGTGTGCGTGTGTGCGTGTGTGCGTGTGTGCGTGTGTGCGTGTGTGCGTGTGTGCGTGTGTGCGTGTGTGCGTGTGTGCGTGTGTGCGTGTGTGCGTGTGTGCGTGTGTGCGTGTGTGCGTGTGTGCGTGTGTGCGTGTGTGCGTGTGTGCGTGTGTGCGTGTGTGCGTGTGTTCGTGTGTGCTTGTATGCGTGTGTGCTTGTATGCGTGTGTGCGTGTGTGCGTGTCCGTGTGTCCATGTGTCTGTGTGTCCGTGTGTCTGTGTGTATGTTCTCTTCAGCCTAAATGGTTGAAGCTAAAATTATGAAACTTTAAACTTAAGATTAGAATATGCCTGAGGTGTGCACCTTCTATTTTTGAAAAAAATATTCAAACCGGAAGTGCCTGTTTGCTTTAGTCATTTTTGGCAGTTTCTGCAATTACTCAAAATTGGTTACAGTTACAGAAAAGTTTTATAAACGAAAATTAAAGGTATTCATATTTAGCACAACTTTTGTTTGAACCTTTTTTCCAAAAAGAGTATTGGTTTAAAAATAAATATCTGCTTAAGACATATTTTTACATAAGTCGTATCATCTGCGCCTGTCAATTGTTTAACAAAATAGACTTAAATAATTTGACTTTAATTTTTATTCTAAGAATTGTATTTAGTGCAAAAGCAATCTAAAGGTTAGAACAAATATTATAAATTAGAAAATTAATGAAACTACGATATGGTTTAACCTAAATGCGTATAAGAAAGTTCGGTGCATGACACTGAAGATGTTTTGTTGTTGTGTTTCGGTTTCGATATCTTTTAAAAAAAGGTTGATTTTTCTTAATTTTAATTTGGTTGATTTGAAAGTTTCTTGTAATATTTTATTTAGTTAGAAACATGTCGTGTTTAAAATGAATGTAGTAGTTTTGATCAGGTTTTACGTAATTCTTAATAAACTGAATGAATTTTTTTTTATAATCGTTACTTGATAATTGCAAATTGTATCTAATTTTAGATTTGTTAAGCAAATATTCAATTTTTAATGGTGCTGGATTGTGTAAGACTTTTGTTCTTATTATTTGTTGTTTTCCTATGTTCAATGGGGTATCTGTGTGTATAATAGCTGCTATCTCATTTGTTTCTGTATTTGAGTGTATTGTAATATGATCTGATTCTGAATTTACGTGTACTATTTGTGATTCATTTTCGTTAGGGTTTTGTTGTTCGTGTTCTTTTAAAAATTCTTATAGGACTTGGAAGTCTGAGTTAATATTTTATTCTATGTGGGAAAGAGCATCTGCGTTTTGATTTAATGTACCTTTTGTAAACAATTTCGAAATCAAATTCTTTTAGTTTAAGTTGCCAACGAATGAATTTTGCGTTCGGTTCTTTTATTGAATAGAGCCATTGTAAAGGTTAATGGTCGGTGAATATTTTGAATTTACATCCGTACAAGTAGGGTCTAAAGTATTTTGTCGCCCAAATTATCGCGAGTAGTTCTATCTCTATTGTTGAGTAATTAGTTTCATGTTTGTTTAGTGTTCTGCTAGCGTATGCTACTGGTAGATCGCTGCCGATATTGCCGTGTGATAATATTGCTCCGATTGCAATATTGCTTGCGTCTGTAGTCAGTATAAATGGTTTTTCGAAATTAGGGTATTGTAAGATGTGTTCATTTATTAGTAGATTTTTGAATAGTTCAAATGTTTCAACGTATGTTTTTTCCTGTATGTTAATTGTTTTGTCTTTCTTTAAATTGTTAGTTTGGTTAATTTTTCAAAATCTTTTATAAACTTGCGATAATAACCTATAAGTTCTAAAAAGCCTTTTCGTTGTTTAGTTGTTTTAGGTATTGGAAATTTTTTGATTGCTTCAATTTTGTTTGGGTCTGGTTTTATTCCGTTTCTAGTTATAACATGTCCTAAATAGTTTGTTTCTTTTTTTAAAACTTCCGATTTGTCTAATTGTATCTTGAGGTTAGCGTTTAGTTATCTGTCAAATATCGTTTTTAAATTTTGAATTTGTTCTTGAAAGGAAGTCCCAAATATTAGTATGTCATCTAAATAAACGATACAATTTTTTCCGATTAAACCAGGTAGGACGTTGTCCATTACGCGTTGGAAGGTTGCAGGTGCGTTCTTAATACCAAAAGGCATGCGGGTAAGCTCGTAATGTCCGTTGGCTGTGTTAAATGCGGTCTTTTCTACGTCTTTGGGTTCGATTTCGATTTGGTGAAATCCGGAAGCCAAATCAAGGGTGGAAAAGTACTGACATTTACCTAATTTGTCTAATAGGTCGGTTATGTATGGTATTGGGTATTTGTCGTCTATTGTTTTCTGTAGTCTATTACGATTGCCACGTCTGTGTGTGTGTGTGTGTGTGTGTGTGTGTTCTCTACAGCCTAAACGGTTGAAGCTAAAATTATAAAACTTTAAACTTAAGATTTGCATATGCCTGGGGTGTACACCTTCTATTTTTGAAAAAAAATTCAAAGCGGAAGTGCTTGTTTACTCTAGTCATTTTTGGCAGTTTCTGCAATTACTCAAAAATGGTTACAGTTACAGAAAAATTGTATGAACAAAAATTAAAGGTATTTATATTTAGCACAACTCTTGTTGGATTTTTTTTTCCAAAAAAGGTACTGGTTTCAAAATAAATTTCTGCTTATTATATATATTTTTACATAAATCGTATCATCAGCGCCTGTCAATTGTTTAACAAAATAGCCTTTCATAACTTGAAGTTTGACATTTAATATTTTTTCAAAGAAATATAATTTAGTATAAAAGCAATCTAAAGGTTAGAACAAATATTATAAATTAGATAAATAATGAAACTTCGATATGGTTTAACCCAAATGCGTATAAGAAAGTTCGGTGCATGACACTGCAGATGTTTGTTGTTATGGAATGATCTGAGTGGGATTCTGTTAGTTTGTGGGTTTGGTAACGGTTTATTTATGTCCGATTGAAATGGTCTAGGTGCCTTACTTATTTTTGCCTGTACACTATAATCGTTTGTTAATAAGCGACCGGCTTCGTCTTATGATTTTGGTTGTCTAGTCCTTAGCATGTCGCCCAAGGGTTCATGTAAGGTCGTGAGGAAAACGTATATCCATAGTTTTTTTGACATGAGTGGTGAACACGGAAATTACGAGTACGCCTAATGTTGACTGTACAACTGCGAGGGTGCGTCCCATATGATCTTTTATTTTTCGTAAATATTCTAATGGTGTTTCATTTTGAGATTGACTGAATCTACCGACTTCTATACTTTTATAGTTATTTTTCAGTAGGCTATGAAATTAAATTGAGCTTCAATACATTAAATTATTTGTTATTTACTTTATAACACTATTTATAATGTAAATAACAAATAATTTAATGAATTTAATTTATGTTTCGTTGTATTCAATTTTCTCGCAAGGCTACATTATTTATCTGTAATTTTGGAAAACTAATATTAGGTTTGGTGTAATACGAAAGCTAAAGTAAAGGTGCATATAAAAACTTCATTTTACTTTCGTATATAAGAAAGTATTGTAATCATGAAAAATTTCGATCTCGAGATTTCAACGGAAGTATAATTTTGGAATGACGTCTGGCTGTGTGTGTGTGTGTGTGTGTGTGTGTGTGTGTGTGTGTGTGTATGCGCTCTACAGCTAAAACGCCTGAAGGTAAAATTATGAAACTTTAAGCTTAAGATTTGTATATACCTCGTATGTACGCCTTTTATTTTTTAAATAAACATTCAAACCGGTAGTGCCTGTTTTCTCTAGTAATTTTTTGGAGTTTCTGCAATTACTCACAGTTACAGAAAAATTGTATGAACAAATATTAAAGGTATTTATATTAAGCAAAACTTTTGTTCGAATTTTTTTTCCTAAAAAGGTACTGGTTTCAAAATAAATTTCTGCTTATTATATATATAAGTGCCTGTTTACTCTAGTCATTTTTTGGAGTTTCTGCAATTACTTAAAAATGGTTACAGTTACAGAAAATTTTTTTGAACAAATATTAAAGGTATTTATATTTCGCACAACTTTTGTTTGAACCTTTTTTCCAAATAATGGCTATTTAAATTTTTTCTTATTATATTTATTTATGCATAAATCGTATCACCTGCGCCTGTCAATTGTTTAACAGAATAAACTTCAATAAGTTAAAGTTTGACATTTTGTATTTATTCTAAGAAATATATGTAGTGTAAAAGCGATATAAACGTTAGAACAAATATTATAAATTAGATGAATAATGAAACTACGACGTGGTTTTACTCAAATGCGTATAAGAAAGTTCGCTGCATTACACTGCAGATGTTTTTGTTTGGATTTTGCAATATATCTATTTTTGAGTATCATTAATTTATTAATAAATCTAGATTCTAACGTACATATATGTATCTCGAATACAAACGAATTGTAAATATATTAAATACCAATGGATTTTGAGGATTGTATTATATTAATGCTGCTGAATTCAGTTAAAAAAACGCACCTACTGCAAATAAAACATCTGAAGAGTCATGCACCGAACTTTCTTATACGCATATGGGTTAAACCACATCGTAGTTACATTATTTTTCTAATTTATAATATTTGTTCTAACCTTTAGATCGCTTTTACAGTAAATATATTTATTAGAATAAATATAAAATGTTAAACTTCAAATTATTTAAGTCTATTTTGTTAAACAATTGACAGGCGCAGATGATACGATTTATGTAACAATATATATAATAAGCAGAAATTTAATTTGAAACCAGTACTTTTTTTGGAAAAAAGATTCAAACAAAAGCTGTGCTAAATATAAAAATCATTAATTTTTGTTCACAAAAATTTTCTGTAACTGTAACTATTTTTGAGTAATTGCAGAAACTGCAAACAATTACTAGAGTAAACAGGCACTTCCGGTCGAAATATTGTTTTCAAAAATAGGAGGTTTACGTTCCAGGCAAATACAAATCTTAAGTTTAAAAATTTCATAATTTTCCCTTTAGCCGTTTGGGCACACACACAGACACACACAGAGGCACACACAGAGACACACACACACACACACACTCACACACGCGAACACACACACACACACACACAAACACACACACACACACACAATTTTATTTTCAACCGTTTCGACTGTAGAGCGCTCACACGCACACAGGCGGACATCATTCCAAAAATAGTCGGAATCGATTCAGGTAAGGTCAAAACCTATATTTCCGTTAAAATCTCGACACACATACACACACACACATACACACTCACACACACACACATACACACACACACACACACACACACACACACACACCCACACACACACCCACACACACACACACACCCACACACACACCCACACACACACACACACACACACACAAACACACACACACACACAGACGGACGTCATTCCAAAAATAGTTGGAATTGATTCAGGGAAGGTCAAAACGTATATTTCCGTTAAAATCTCTAGTTCGAAATTTTTCATGATTACAATACTTACTTATACTGCGTATAAGAAAGTAAAAAACATAACCAAGGGTTCCTATATACAAACAAAAGACAGTTAAATAAATAACAAGTGTTTCAAAAACAATGGTCCTCGATGTATCATTTTAAATGTATTTATTGCCATCACTTTTATTTTACAAAGTAATTTATATTGATAAAATATGAAAAAGATTAACTTTTCTTTTTTTAATAAATATATCTTAACTGAAAACTAATATTAACTTATAAATCATGTTCATCATTACTGGTTGAGAACCTACATGACGTCATTACATTTTCCTACCCCCTGTGACATTTTACCAATACGAACTATCATTATGACGTGAAGCTGATCTTATCGTGGAAAAACTGTAGTATGGGAGTATGGAAATATGGAAGTATGGAAATATAGAAGTATGGGAGTATGGGTGTATGTAAGTATAGACGAATGTGAGTATGTTGGTATGTGAAAATGTGAATTTGTGAGTATGTGAGTATGAAGATGCGAGTTTCACAAACATTATGAAATTTATTACCAATGATTTGTATATGGCAAGAAACACAAAGCTGCATTTGCCGATATAATATCAAGAACAAAAAATTAATTAAACATTTTAATAGTTTATACAACTTTCTTTTCAAAAATGTTGTTCCTAAATATGTGCCACTTGCAAAATATTTGTAATTAAAATCATTATTTATATATTTATATTGATGTGTGAGAAGTATGAGATTATATTTATTAAATAATAGTAACTATGTATCTATACTGATTAACTGTAAAACAAAATTGACACAAAGAATTTTGCATAAAACATCTACTATCATAAATAGATATAGTTAAAAAGCGTTTTAAATGTTAGTGAAATATTATAAATGTATGATAATAATAAATTTTGTTAGGTAAATATAATTTCAAAACTAACCATCGTCTCGCCATTACTATTATAGTGTATTGAAAAAATATAATTCCTTGAATGATCAAAACTTCGTATTTTATTATCCATTCTATTTAAATACAATGGCCCGAATTCAGCACTCTTCATTAAATTCTTCGTTAAACCTTCGTTAGCTAAAGAAGGTGTCAGCGCTTAATAAAGCTACAACCGTATTCAGCACCCTTCTTTAAGCGTTCTTTAACAAAAGATAAACATTTATAAAATATGGTCTGGCAACAGCGTATCTTCCTTCATAATTCAATTGTCAAATTGTATTTTTAGGTTAGACAACTACAATTTCTTGCTGGAAGTGTTTTATATTTTATTTATTTAAATAAACGTAAGTGTTGTAATAAAGTATATAAAATGTTAAATGCTTTATAGTATGCAATTAATATCTTTACTAATATTTTAGATGTCAGAAAAGAAACGTCAGCAGATTGAAAATTTTGCGTAAGAGAAAAAATATAATATTGCATTTGTGAAAGAATATTCGCTAATTCTGGAAAACAAAATTTCAAAGAGCAAATTGCCCAAATACGTGAGTCATGCATACATCCTCACAAAAATGTCTAAAATCCTAGTATTTGCACTAAGCGAATAAAATCTTTTGCGATCACAATATAAAAATGGTTGTGCACCATCAGGTGCTCTTATGTGCGGGTTACTCTTGTGTACAATCTACACCCGATGACGACAGGGAACTGCAATATAGAAAAACTCCT
>OX063288.1:17498693-17518693 GCA_944039245.1 Nebria salina | reverse complement strand
GAATGTCCTGTTAATATTATACATGCTTAAATTCAAGTGTAAACAATCTTTAGCGGCAATGATAATCACGTCATACGTCTAGCACTAGAATTTGAGACATAATGCCGTCCTACTCGTAGACTGCACCTAGCCGGAGCGCAAGGGATGACGAACTATAAAGTCGGTGTAGGCTGCTACAAGAGCAGCCTTGTCGGCACAGTGATTGCCGGGTATCCCAACATGTCCAGGTATCCACATAAGGACGACATCTCGCTCTAGTTCCCGTAATCTATAAATTTCTCTACGAATTTCCAGAACAGTAGGATCGGAGGAGAATCTGCTACTGATACGCAAGATGGCACTTAGAGAATCGGTGCAGACAAGCAGGTGACGTTGCTCATCGATAGATTGACGAGAGTGTCGCAGAGAGCAGAGAATCCCATATAGCTCTGCGGTATACACCGAGCATATGAATGACAGTCACAAAAGCACAGCCAGTCCCAGAGTCTGTCTTGGAGCCATCTGTATATGTGTGTTGAAAGTCTCTGTACTGCTGCAATTGGTTGAAGAATTCAACCAAGTATATGGCATTAGGGGTGGCATCTTTCGGCATGCTGGTAAGCCCTAGGTTTGTTTGTATAGATATAGAAGCCCATGGAGGAAACGTGCGACAGATAACAAACTCTTGGTTGTTGAGGATGGTATTTAACAACCTTGGGAGCTTTAGTGCAAGTGGATAGAGAGAAGTTGCTCTATTAATGTAGAGTTGATTCAAGTCTGGATTGTTGAAGAAAATACCGTGGTTTATGTGCTGCGTGAGCGTTTGAATTTTGCTCACGTACCTCATTTCAAGATTCGGGTACCTCATGTGAAGTGGCGGAACACCGGCTTCACAGTGAAGGCTTTGAATTGGCATAGTCCTAAACGCAGCGGTGACAGTTCGAATACCAGCATTGTGTACACTGTCTAGCTTCTTCAAGCGATAGGAACTAGCCGTATACACAATGATGGCACCGTAGTCTATCCTGGACAGAACCAGACTGGTCTATAGACGCAGCAAAGAGTCCCTTTCGGCTCCCCATTTTGTAGAGGCAATACACTTGATTGCATTCAATGACATTCGGCACTGCGCAGAAACAGTGTTGATGTGTTTCAACAACAAGAAACGTCTATCGAAAATTATACCCAAAAACTTCACCTCATCTACAATCCGCACTGGTCTGTTGTAAAGCGTCACAACAGGACAGTTGTGTGCGTTGCGTAGTCGACAAAAATCGATAACACATGTCTTTTCCATAGAGAAACGGAAACCACGGTCAGATGCAGCCAGTGCAACAGAGTCAACTGCCTGCTGTTATCTCTCTTGACAGAGAGCAAGAAATTGTGATGAAGTGAAGAGAGTGAGGTCGTCGGCATACAGGCAATAATCAACGGTATTGGGAATGTTAAAAACGATGTCATTGACTGCAATCAAGAATAAAGTTACACTTATGAAAGAGCCTTGAGGAATACCGTTTTGCAACGGTCGTGTAGAAGAGAGAGTTTCTCCAACTCGGACTTTAAATGAACGGCTACAAAGAAAATTCTCTATGAGTTGAGGCAGATGGCCTCGTAAACCCCAGTTGTGTAATCTTTGTAGGATACCGTATCTCCAGGTCATGTCGAACGCTTTTTCTAGATCGAAAAACACAGCAACCAGATGGTTGCATTTTAGGATACTAGACTGAATCTCGTTTGTCAAATACACATGAAGGTCAGTGGTGTAATTGTGCTGACGAGAGCCACATTGATGTTTGTTGATGAGATTGCGAGATTATAGAAACCAGCTGAGTCGGAAATTGATCATTCGTTCATATATCTTTGACATTTGGCACGTCAAAGATATAGGACGATAACTAGAAGCATGAGACACTTCTTTTCCCTTTTTACGAATCGGCAAGTTTATTGCTTCACGCAAGACGTCTGAATAGATATTTTGCACCCCAGGAATAGTTAAGAAACTCCACTATTCTATTCTTGATATTGTCGGGTAGATGTCGCAGCATTGCGTAAGCAATGTCATCATGTCCGACAGAGGTGTTAGCAGTGCGACTGAAAGCAAATTCAAATTTGTCTAATTAGAAACATGAATTGTACAACTCAGTGTTATCCGAGTTAAAGTCTAGTGGAACCTCCTCAAACGATTTTACGCGCAGAAAATGAAGCGAAAATTATTCGAATTACTAACAGCCTCGAACTGGTCTGCTAAAATCTCACAAATCTCATCTCTAGTAGTGTGTACTTGACCATTGACCTGGAGCATTGGAATATGGGAACTCTTTTTGTAGCCGTTCATATATCTGACTTTTTTCCAGAGCTGGGTTTGATCGACATCTGTTCCAATAGATGCAACATATCTACGCCAAGACTCTGTCTTAGAACGAAGAATGGTACGTCTAGCTTGCGCGCGTGCTTTTTTAAAAGAAATTTGGTTTTCAAGTGTCGGATTTCCCCGAAACACTTTTGACGCACGCTTTTTTGCACGAATATCGGCATCAACTTGATCATTCCACCTAGGAACCAACTTCTGCCTGAGTCTACCAGAAAATTTCGGTATAGAGACCGAGGCGGAGAACAGAATACAATCAGAAAGATGTTGTAACTCGACATGTGGATCTGGTGATGGATCAGGAAGCTTAAGGTTGTTCCTAATTGCATTCCAATCCGCCAGATCATACGACTAAGTTCTTGTTAATGTTTGAGCATCAGAAAAAGTATTAGAAAGAAACGACACAAGAATGGGAAAATGGTCACTGAAGATGGGCAGCTAGAAATGAAGTTGAAAAAGATGAGTCGATTGCCGAAAATCTTCTTGATCTCATATTAATGTACGTGGCAGAGCCAGTATTGAGAAGTGTAACATCATTGTTGTCCGAGAGGCTTTCGATAATTCGACCACGGGCATCTGTGCTAACAGAACCCCAGAGTATGTTGTGGGCATTGAAGTCGCCAACAAGAATAAAAGGATTTGGAAGTTGTTGTACCAGATCCTCAAGGTCATTTAGGTTCCAGTTGCCGTCTGGAAGGTAGACGTTGCAGACTGTGTTCTTACGAGGAGAGAATACTTGACAAGCTACTGCCTGTAGCCTCGTCCTAATGTTGCAGTCTTTAAAAGGGACAGAAGACTCTAGGAAAATTGCAACGCCACCATGGGCAAGACCAATAGGATCAACGTCTTTTCGGAAGATGTTATATCCCCGCAAGTTAAATGAATCAAGAGGTTTTAAGTGACTCTCTTGGATGCAAACTACTCTGGGGTTATGTTCAGCCATTAAAACTTTAAAGTCAGATAGGTGGTTGACGATTCCATTACAATTCCATTGGATGATAAATGGATTTGACATAAATAATGAATAGAAAGTAGAAAAAAGTCAGAACGGAAAAGCTGACTTTTGTGGAAAACCCGAAAAGTGTGAAGTTTTCGGGTTCTTTGGTTTTCCCTAGCCTATCTTTGGGCTTTCGAACACTTTTAACTGCCTCGTTGTCAATCGACATAGCGCTTGACTCTGAGTCAGAGGGAGAAATATGTGTGTCCTGTCCTGATAGAACAGGAGCAGGAGATGGCATAATAAATGACGTAGATGTTTTGGGTGGTGTGTGTGGAGTACCTGGCAGAGCAAATATAGGTACAGTTGAAGGTGTCAGCTTTGCAGTGACACTGGTCGCTGTGCTGGGGTTCGATAAAACTGCGCTCATAATGGCGCCCAAGTTTTGCGAGATAGCATCAATAATCATTTTTACTTTCTTATACGCAGTATAAGTAAGTATTGTAATCATGAAAAATTTCGAACTCGAGATTTTAACGGAAATATACGTTTTGACCTTCCCTGAATCGATTCCGACTATTTTCGGAATGACGTCCGTCTGTGTGTGTGTGTGTGTGTGTGTATGTGTGTGTTGTTGTGTGTGTGTGTGTGTATGCTCTCTACAGCCTAAACGGTTGAAGCTAAAATTATGAAACTTTAAACTTAAGATTTGCATATGCCTGGGGTGTGCACCTTTTATTTTTGAAAAAAAAATTCAAAGCGGAAGTGCCTGTTTAATCTAGTCATTTTTTGCAGTTTCTGCAATTACTCCAAAATGGTTACAGTTACAGAAAAATTGCATGAACAAAATTTAAAGGTATTTATATTTAGCACAACTTTTATTTGAATTATTTTTCCAAAAAGAGTACTGGTTTCAAAATAAATTTCTGCTTATTACATATATTTTTACATAAATCGTATCATCTGCGCCTGTCAATTGCTTAACAAAATAGATATAAACAATTTGACATTTTGTTTGACATTTTATATTGTTTCTAAGAAATATATTTACTGTAAAAGCGATCTAAAGGTTGGAACAAATATTATTAATTAGAAAAATAAGGTAACTACGATGTGGCTTAACCCATATGCGTATAAGAAAGTTCGGTGCATGACACTGCAGATATTTTTAATTTCGTTTATAAGTTAAACAGCGATGTCACTTACAGATGGCGTAGATATTGCAGGTTTGGCTTCAGCAACTTTGGCAAAGCTCAACGTCGGAATAGTAGAGTTCTGACGTATGAATGCTCGTGCTTCCGGATAACTGCAAGTGTTAAGCGTTTTGGGATTTACAATCGCATACTCTTCTTTGAATTTTGGACAGTTTTTCGATAGAGCGAGATGACTATCCCCACAATTCACACACTTTACCAGATCGGTACAGCGCTGTTCCTCGTGTGGCTCTTTACCGCAGATACCGATTTTTTTTTTTTGTCTTTGATTTATATATATATATATATATATATGTATATATATATTTATATATATATATATATATATATATATATATATATATATATATATGTTACAAACCACTACTTTCTCTGATTTTCCAGTTGAGGTGTCATCTCACTCGACTTTCAATACCGTCAAGGGCGTGATTACTTGGCGCGGTTTACTTAATTGCACAAGCGATGAGCTTTGCTCAGAGCTTAAATCACAAGGAGTTTCTGAAGTCAGGCGGATAACCCGCAAGGTCAATGGCGCAGTGGAGAACACTGCGTCCATAATAATATCTTTTTCATTACATAAATTGCCAGCTAAAATACGGGTTGCCATGTACAGTTTACCTGTCAGGCCTTATATCCGCAATCCTATGCGTTGCTTCAATTGCCAAAAGTTCGGGCACAGTTCAAAGTATTGCAAGGACACAAAAATCTGTATCTGTGGTAAAGCACCCCACGAGGAGCAGCGCTGTACCGACCCGGTAAAGTGCGTTAATTGTGGAGAAAGTCACCTGGATTTGTCAAAAAGTTGCCCTAAATTTAAAGAAGAGTATGCTATTATGAAACACAAAACTCTAAACAATTGTAGTTTTCCTGAAGCTAGAGCATTTGTGCGTCAGAACTCTGCAGTTCCGACACTGAGCTTTGCCAAGGTTGCTGCAGCTAAACCTGCTACTTCTGCTACCTCTGTTAACGACATTGCTGCACTTCTTTTACCTGAAATCAAAAAAATGATTATAGAGGCGATCTCCACTAATATGGGCGCCATCATTAACGCTGATCTTTCTTATACCTGTACAACAACCAGTAACACTACAATGCCGCCACTCCCTATTGTTCCAGTACCTGTTTTGCCAGGTACATCTCATTATCTGAATAAAGTGCTTTCTTCAAATATTATGCCATTTCCTGCTCCTGTTCTGTCAGGACAGGATAAAAACCTTTTTTTCTCCAACTCAGAGTCAAGCGCTATGTCGATTGACAATGAAACGGTCATAAATGCCCGTAAACCCAAAGATTGGCGAGGGTGGCCTAAGGGCAGACTGCGGAACCCGAAACCGTAACACGTTGCGGGTTTACCCCTAAAGTCAGCCTTCACTTTCTGACTTTTACTTTTATTTTTTCTCTTCATTTGTTATGTCTAATTCGTTCATCATTCAGTGGAACTGTAATGGAATCGTCAACCACCTAGCTGAGGTTAAACTGCCAATGGCTGAACATAGCCCCAGAGTAGTTTGCATCCAAGAGAGTCACTTAAAACCTCTTGATTCATTTATCTTGCGGGGATATAAACATCTTCCGAAAAGACGTTGATCCTATTGGTCGTGCCCATGCTGGCGTTGCAATTTTTCTAGAGTCTTCTGTCCCTTTTAAAGACTGCAACATTAGGACTAGGCTACAGGCAGTAGCATGCCAAGTATTCTCTCCTCGTAAGATCACAATTTGCAACGTCTACCTCCCAGATGGCAACTGGAACTTAAATGACCTTGAGGATTTGGTACGGCAACTTCCGACTCCTTTTATTCTTGTTGGCGATTTCAATTCCTACAACATACTCTGGGGTTCTGTAAGCACAGATGCCCGCGGTCGAATGGTCGAAAGCTTCTTGGAAAACAATGATGTCACGCTTCTCAACACTGGCTCAGCCACGTTCATGGACATGAGATCAAGAAGTTTTTCGGCAATCGACTTGTCTTTTTCTAGCCCTGTTCAAGCTGCCCATCTTCAGTGGCAGGTAGTTGACGATGCCTATTACAGTGACCATTTTCCCATTTTTGTGTCGTTTCTTTCAAATACTGTTTCTGTTGCACAACAAACAGCACGGAGATGTTTATTTAATCTGGCCGATTGGCAATCCTTCGCCAACAACCTTATTTTTCCCAGATTTAAATATCGAGCAGCAACATCTAAACGATTCTATTCTGCATTCCGCTTCGTTATCAATTCCGAAATCCTCTGGTTGTCTCAGAAAGAAGTCCGTTCCTTGGTGGAATGAACATGTTGCTTCCGCTTTACGTTCTAAAAAGTGCGCACTAAAAGTGTACCGGAGAAATCCGATACTTTTAAACCAAATTGCTTTCAAAAAAGCCCGTGCGCAATCCAGGCGTTCAATTCTTCAGTCTAAAACTGAGTCTTGGCGCGGATTTGTTTCTTCTATTGGTACTGATTTCGACCAAACTCTGCTTTGGAAAAAAATCAGGTATATGAACGGTTACAAGATAAGTTCCCATATTCCAATGCTCCAGGTCAATGGTCAGGTACACACTGCCAGAGAAGATATTTGTGATACTCTTGCAAACCAGTTTGAGTCCGTTAGTCACTCGGATAATTACTCGCTCCACTTCTTGCGCTCAAAAGCGGCCGAAGAGGTTCCCCTGAATTTCGAGTGTGATAATTCTGAGAATCACAAATCATTATTCACTCTAGCAGAATTTGAATTTGCACTGAGTCGCACAGCCAATACTTCTGTTGGGTATGATGATTTTGCTTACGCAATGTATAGTCATTTACCCACCCTATTTAAACTCAGAATAGTAGAATTTCTCAACCGGCTTTGGGTTGAAGATGTCTATCCTGACATCTGGCGCGACGCGACAACTGTGCCGATACACATGAAGGGCAAAGACATGTCTTCTGCATCAAGCTACCGTCCAATATCTTTGACATGTCACCTGTCAAAGTGATATGAACGCATGATTAATTATCGACTCAACCGGTTTCTAGAATCCCACAATCTCATCAACCAACACCAATGTGGATCTCGTCAGCACTACTCCACTACTGACCTGCATGTGTATCTGACGAACTCTATTCAATCTAGCATCTTAAAACGCAACCATCTGGTTGCAATGTTTTTTGATCTAGAGAAACCTTTTGACATGACCTGGAGATACGGAATTCTACGAAAACTGCACAACTGGGGTCTACGAGGCCATCTGCCTCAATTCGTAGAAAACTTTCTTTCGAACCGTTCATTTTTCTCTTCTTTACGACCGTTGCAAAACGGGATTCCCCAAGGCTCTTCCATAAGTTTTACATTATTTCTGATCGCAATCAATGACATTGTGTCCAACCTGCCAAATACTGTTGATTATTGTCTATATATAGATGACCTCACGATCTTCACTTCATCCCAGTCTCTTGATCTCTGTCAGGAGAGATTACAGCAGGCGGTTGACTTAGTTTCTTTGGCTGCATCCGACCGTGGTTTTCGTTTCTCTGTAGAGAAAACCCGTGCTAGCGACTTCGGTCGACTACGTAAAGCACACAACTGTCCTGTTGTATCGCTTTACGATAGATCAGTGCGGATTGTGGATGAGGTGAAGTTTTTGGGAATAATTTTCGACCGTCGTGTTTTATGGCTGAGACAAATCAACACTGTTTCTGCGCAATGCCGAATGTCATTGAATTCTATCAAGTGTATTGCCTCCACAAAATGGGGAGCCAATAGGGACTCTCTGCTGCGGCTTTACGTTAGTCTGGTTCTATCCAGAATAGACTTCTGTGCTACCATTGTGTACACTGCTAGTGCTTCTCACTTGAAGAAGCTAGAAAGCGTACACAATGCTGGAATTCGAGCAGTCTCCGGTGCGTTCAGGACTACCCCAATTGCAAGCCTTAACTTTGAAGCCGGTATACCACCACTTCACATAAGGTACATGAAATTTGGTTTGAGGTACGTCTGTAAAGTTCTTTCGCTCACGCAGCATATAAACCATTTCATATTTTCCAATAACCGAGAGTTAAACGATCTATATACTAATAGTTCAACTTCTCTCTATCCACTTGCACTGAAACTACCAAGGTTGTTAAATACTATCATAGACAACCAAGGGCCTGTTTTATCGAGAATTTTTACCAACATCCCTCCATGGGCATCTCTTTCTTTAACGACAAACCTTTTGCTGACCAACTTGCCAAAAGATTCTACTCCTAACGCCATACACTTGATTGAATTCTTCATTCAATTGCAACAGTACACAGACTTTCAACATACATATACTGATGGCTCCAAGACAGACTCCGGTACAGGCTGCACTTTTGTGACCGATGGCGTATCCCAGTCGTTCACACTGTCACCCATATGCTCAGTATACACTGTTGAGCTATATGGTATTCTCTACAGTCTTCGACACTCCCGTCAAGCTATCGATGAGCAACGTCACCTGCTCATCTGCACCGATTCCCTGAGTTCTATCTTAGGCTTCGGTAGCCGATTCTCCACAGATCCAGCCGTTTTGGACATCCGTGGAGAAATCGATAGATTACGGGAGCTAGAGAGAGATGTTGTTCTCATGTGGATACCCGGACATGCTAGGATACCCGGTAATCACTGTGCTGACCGAGCTGCTCTAAGAGCAGCCAATGGCAACTACGTTGTCCGTCATCCCTTGCGCGCCGATGATGTGTTGAGGTCTGTGGCTGTGCATTGTCTTAAGTTATGGCAGGGGGAGTGGAAAACATCTACTAGCAAATTGCGACGTGTAAAGGTGTCACTGGAGCGCTGGATAGCACCAATCCGCCTAACAAGGTGTGAGCAAGTGGTCATCTCTCGTCTGAGAATAGGCCATACTTGTCTCACACACTTGCATCTTTTACTAGGAGAACAATCACCGAGCAGTGTCCTAGTTACAATTTTCATCGTCGCAATGCAGGTATTGAGGGTGCCATGCGTATTTCTTTAAGCAATAATGCAACAAGCATTGGTAAATTGCTCTTATTTCTCCGGGTAGCTGATTTGTTTACACAAATCTGAAAGGGTTCTCTTCTTTTCGCTCCATAAATGTTAATACTCCAATTATCATTTTTTTCGTTTTTCTCCACACTATATATCAGCCAGGGCTGTGGTTTTTGTGGTGTCTATAGAAGATTTCAGTTCCTGACTGGTGTCTGCACATTCCAACCATGCAATGTTCTTTCGCACATGTGAAAGTATAAAGTTTTTCTTAAGGCTTTATTTAAGCTAAAGCTAATGTTGTTTTTTTTTTCTCAATTGATACATTCTTTTAATTTTTGTTAGCTATTAATCATTTATTTATTTCCCCTTTTATTTTCTCTTGTTATATAGAATCCGGTTTTCCTTTGCATGTACTATTTTTCAATTTCACTTGCACAAGCGGTAATGACCATTGTAGTCGATCCGCAATTTAAATAAAATTAAATATATATATATATATATATATATATATATATATATATATATATATATATATATATTGTAACGCCTCGCTAAAATTTGAATTTTTAATTTCTTCCCGCTAATAACAATTGGTACAGTATTAAAATATAATAATTATATTTAAATATTTAAAATCTTAGTAAAAGAATATCATACGCGCTGAGTATATGTCTACGTTTTTTGTTCTGTTTAGTCTGACAATAATTATTTCACACCCTCAAGTGTTAGTTAGGGCAGACGCTATAAAATCCAACGACACGCGCCGCAGCTCACAGTCTGCCGAGGCCACCGTTTGTTTAGAGAAGAAATATCTGGATGATAGAGATTTCACGCGACTTCGGAGTGGGATAACTTAACCTCTGCCGATTCGTTAGGACGATACAACGCTACCACCGTGGCGAGACCTCGTGATCATACCAGCTCGTCTTCGCATTGGCCACCGGGAGAAAACAGCCCTAACAACAATCTTTGGTGTTTGTCTTTCTTGTGTATGTTCACAAGCTAGCCTTCATCCCACCACCGTGTTGGACTCTAGGGAGGGATACCATGAAGAAGGCATAAAAACCCCGGCAACCGTCATCAGAGGATGATGAGTCGATATTGAGTCAGAGAAGGAAGTCCACCCTGAGCGCAAAGCAGCCAAGTCTAGCCGACCCGCCACTAGCCTAGCCGACCGCCAACAGCCCATGTCGACCCGGCAACCGACCGTTCGCTGAACGAACGCACCAGCCCGGAGCCGAGACCAGTCCGCCCGCCAGAGCCAGTCACCGAGCCCGAGCCTAGCCCGCCGACTCGGCAACCGAAAGCCCGCTGCCCGGCGAACGACCGCACGAGTCACGAGCCACCCGCCTAGCTGTTGCCCGGTAACATACGTCGTACGGCCCGCATCAACACGGCATTGCCCACATATATTTGTCAAGCGTCACATACACAATTTTGAGTAACTATAGCCCGCCCGTAACGTAAAGAAACATCCAATACTACCCGATTATTATTATTATTTGTTAAACGTTATTCAGTACAGAAATGACAATCTCTTTATGATTTCTTGATTTTAATAAGGACGTTATGTTTGCGTACGTTTCTCGAGCTCAACGTACATCCCTACTGATTCTTTCTTAGATTCTTATTAGATAACTACCACTAATAGTTGACGCCACACATATCTATTTTATCGTCGTGTTAGGCCTGTAGTAACGATTCTCACAAGCCCAAGAAGGCAGAGAATGGATACGTACGCTAACAATTACCGTGTATAGCATCATTCAGTGACTCGTCGAATAAATGTGATATCGGTTGCATTTGGTGGTAGCTTGCAAGCATATATTTTATTGAATCAGCAGCCATGTGCTGGGGGAGCGAGACTCAGATGTCTAACTGACGAGCCCGACCTTTTGCATTCGAGCCCATGAAAACATAACTAAAAACTGTTGTAATATAGAATATTCTTTGCGTGAAGTTGACAATAAAACTATCTGTTGTGATATGCACTCTTTTATTTATTTATATGTAAATATGTATTTATGTATTTATGTATTTTTATATATGTATTTATGTAAATATGTATATATGTATATATGTATATATGTATATATGTATTTATGTAAATATGTATATATGTATATATGTATATATGTAAATATGTATTTATGTAAATATGTATTTATGTAAATATGTATTTATGTAAATATGTATTTATGTAAATATGTATTTATGTAAATATGTATTTATGTAAATATGTATTTATGTAAATATGTATTTATGTAAATATGTATATATGTATATATGTATTTATGTATTTATATATTTATGTAAATATGTATATATGTATATATGTATTTAGGTATTTATGTATTTATGTAAATATGTATATATGTATATATGTATTTAGGTATTTATGTATTTATGTAAATATGTATATATGTATATATGTATATATGTATTTAGGTCTTTATGTATTTATGTAAATATGTATATATGTATATATGTATTTATGATTTTATGTATTTATGTAAATATGTATATATGTATATATGTATTTATGTATTTATGTATTTATGTAAATATGTATATATGTATATATGTATTTATGTTGTGACGGGATTGCGCTCCCCACAATGGTCGCTAGGAGGTAAGGTTGGCAACGCGGTTAGCTCAGCGTAGGTGGTCGTGGGTAGGATGGCGGGATAAGGGAGATCTGTTTCAATAATGCCAACAACTTGCTTCACGCATGTATAGAAATTATAATTTTAGGCCACAATAAATTAGGCATACCCGCCAGTACAATACAAGAGATTTATATCTAGATATTAATCAAAACAAACAAATAGTGACTGCCGTGTCCTTTATCGGGTGAAGCCCTAAGCGGGTGAAGCCCGATGATTAACCTGAGGTATGATGCGGTGTTCGTTCCCTCCTTAAACAGCCTCGGGAGCCTGGTAAGTGGTCCTGGATCGTGCTCGTAGAAATCTGCCACAACTTTATCCCGGCGTAGGTGGGAAGCGCCAGTCGGGGTGCGCAGACAACCCGACGTTGCCGCAGACTGAACCAACTCCAAAAGCCTATAAACAGGGAAGAGATGGTGCTACATAAATAGTTTCCTCCGTGAGGGACCGGGAACGGTTTCCCATCCACCAAGATGGGTGGAACTCTCAGGTTAGTGAGGTTAAGTTCATACCACGTGGGGACAAATACCTAGTCTACTAAGAAATACGACTAATCGGCGAGAAAGTCTTCCCACGCTTATGAGGGAAGTAGTGAATATTACCGGGTGAAAAATTTTGAAGTTAAATCAAGTGTAGGGTTAAGAAATTCCCGTTATACCTGGGGTTAGGACCGGTTGCCTACCCAGTCGGGTAAAACAACGAACCACGATTCACAGACTAACTCCAGGCAATAAATAAACATATAAATTAAATAACCATAAATAAAATAAATAAATAAATACATAAATAAATAAATAAATAAATTAGATAAATAAATTAGATAACTAACTGAATAGATTAAATAAATAAATTAGATAAATAAACCCAATAAATACTACACAGATAAAACGAATACAGGCTCTAAGGCTTAAAGGCGAACGCAAAAGGAACCGACTCTGAAAGCCGGGCGAAAACCAGAAACGGTAACGTGCAGGCCCAAAAATGCCCTACGCGCTCCGGGCCGACCGTAGTTAAGCAATCCGTGCTAAGAAAATGAAAGAAAAGGTACTTATCTTGCACGGCAGCACCAGGGAAAACTCCAAACAGACTCTCGACCATCAAAAGAACACCAAAAAATGAACCTTGCACGTGGAAAATCAAAAAAAGGTCCGCAGAACTTAAGTCGGTTTTGTACTTGTCTCTTAGCCGGAGGCCTTAAACGCAAGAGAGTGACCTCGGGCCCGGCGCCGGCCTCGAGCCAGAAAATTATCCTCCACTTAGAGTGGTACCCAAAATACCACCTAGATGGACCTAGGTGTGGGTATTCGTCACAATCTATTTATGTATTTATGTAAATATGTATATATGTAAATATGTATATATGTATTTATGTATATATGTATATATGTATATATGTTTATATGTATATATGTATATATGTATTTATGTAAATATGTATATATGTATATATGTATTTATGTAAATATGTATATATGTATATATGTAAATATGTATATATGTATATATGTATATATGTATATATGTATTTATGTAAATATGTATATATGTATTTGTTGTGTTTGTTGTATTTGTTGTGTTTGTTGTGTTTGTTGTGTTTGTTGTGTTTGTTGTGTTTGTTGTGTTTGTTGTGTTTGTTGTGTTTGTTGTGTTTGTTGTGTTTGTTGTGTTTGTTGTGTTTGTTGTGTTTGTTGTGTTTGTTGTGTTTGTTGTGTTTGTTGTGTTTGTTGTGTTTGTTGTGTTTGTTGTGTTTGTTGTGTTTGTTGTGTTTGTTGTGTTTGTTGTGTTTGTTGTGTTTGTTGTGTTTGTTGTGTTTGTTGTGTTTGTTGTGTTTGTTGTGTTTGTTGTGTTTGTTGTGTTTGTTGTGTTTGTTGTGTTTGTTGTGTTTGTTGTGTTTGTTGTGTTTGTTGTGTTTGTTGTGTTTGTTGTGTTTGTTGTGTTTGTTGTGTTTGTTGTGTTTGTTGTGTTTGTTGTGTTTGTTGTGTTTGTTGTGTTTGTTGTGTTTGTTGTGTTTGTTGTGTTTGTTGTGTTTGTTGTGTTTGTTGTGTTTGTTGTGTTTGTTGTGTTTGTTGTGTTTGTTGTGTTTGTTGTGTTTGTTGTGTTTGTTGTGTTTGTTGTGTTTGTTGTGTTTGTTGTGTTTGTTGTGTTTGTTGTGTTTGTTGTGTTTGTTGTGTTTGTTGTGTTTGTTGTGTTTGTTGTGTTTGTTGTGTTTGTTGTGTTTGTTGTGTTTGTTGTGTTTGTTGTGTTTGTTGTGTTTGTTGTGTTTGTTGTGTTTGTTGTGTTTGTTGTGTTTGTTGTGTTTGTTGTGTTTGTTGTGTTTGTTGTGTTTGTTGTGTTTGTTGTGTTTGTTGTGTTTGTTGTGTTTGTTGTGTTTGTTGTGTTTGTTGTGTTTGTTGTGTTTGTTGTGTTTGTTGTGTTTGTTGTGTTTGTTGTGTTTGTTGTGTTTGTTGTGTTTGTTGTGTTTGTTGTGTTTGTTGTGTTTGTTGTGTTTGTTGTGTTTGTTGTGTTTGTTGTGTTTGTTGTGTTTGTTGTGTTTGTTGTGTTTGTTGTGTTTGTTGTGTTTGTTGTGTTTGTTGTGTTTGTTGTGTTTGTTGTGTTTGTTGTGTTTGTTGTGTTTGTTGTGTTTGTTGTGTTTGTTGTGTTTGTTGTGTTTGTTGTGTTTGTTGTGTTTGTTGTGTTTGTTGTGTTTGTTGTGTTTGTTGTGTTTGTTGTGTTTGTTGTGTTTGTTGTGTTTGTTGTGTTTGTTGTGTTTGTTGTGTTTGTTGTGTTTGTTGTGTTTGTTGTGTTTGTTGTGTTTGTTGTGTTTGTTGTGTTTGTTGTGTTTGTTGTGTTTGTTGTGTTTGTTGTGTTTGTTGTGTTTGTTGTGTTTGTTGTGTTTGTTGTGTTTGTTGTGTTTGTTGTGTTTGTTGTGTTTGTTGTGTTTGTTGTGTTTGTTGTGTTTGTTGTGTTTGTTGTGTTTGTTGTGTTTGTTGTGTTTGTTGTGTTTGTTGTGTTTGTTGTGTTTGTTGTGTTTGTTGTGTTTGTTGTGTTTGTTGTGTTTGTTGTGTTTGTTGTGTTTGTTGTGTTTGTTGTGTTTGTTGTGTTTGTTGTGTTTGTTGTGTTTGTTGTGTTTGTTGTGTTTGTTGTGTTTGTTGTGTTTGTTGTGTTTGTTGTGTTTGTTGTGTTTGTTGTGTTTGTTGTGTTTGTTGTGTTTGTTGTGTTTGTTGTGTTTGTTGTGTTTGTTGTGTTTGTTGTGTTTGTTGTGTTTGTTGTGTTTGTTGTGTTTGTTGTGTTTGTTGTGTTTGTTGTGTTTGTTGTGTTTGTTGTGTTTGTTGTGTTTGTTGTGTTTGTTGTGTTTGTTGTGTTTGTTGTGTTTGTTGTGTTTGTTGTGTTTGTTGTGTTTGTTGTGTTTGTTGTGTTTGTTGTGTTTGTTGTGTTTGTTGTGTTTGTTGTGTTTGTTGTGTTTGTTGTGTTTGTTGTGTTTGTTGTGTTTGTTGTGTTTGTTGTGTTTGTTGTGTTTGTTGTGTTTGTTGTGTTTGTTGTGTTTGTTGTGTTTGTTGTGTTTGTTGTGTTTGTTGTGTTTGTTGTGTTTGTTGTGTTTGTTGTGTTTGTTGTGTTTGTTGTGTTTGTTGTGTTTGTTGTGTTTGTTGTGTTTGTTGTGTTTGTTGTGTTTGTTGTGTTTGTTGTGTTTGTTGTGTTTGTTGTGTTTGTTGTGTTTGTTGTGTTTGTTGTGTTTGTTGTGTTTGTTGTGTTTGTTGTGTTTGTTGTGTTTGTTGTGTTTGTTGTGTTTGTTGTGTTTGTTGTGTTTGTTGTGTTTGTTGTGTTTGTTGTGTTTGTTGTGTTTGTTGTGTTTGTTGTGTTTGTTGTGTTTGTTGTGTTTGTTGTGTTTGTTGTGTTTGTTGTGTTTGTTGTGTTTGTTGTGTTTGTTGTGTTTGTTGTGTTTGTTGTGTTTGTTGTGTTTGTTGTGTTTGTTGTGTTTGTTGTGTTTGTTGTGTTTGTTGTGTTTGTTGTGTTTGTTGTGTTTGTTGTGTTTGTTGTGTTTGTTGTGTTTGTTGTGTTTGTTGTGTTTGTTGTGTTTGTTGTGTTTGTTGTGTTTGTTGTGTTTGTTGTGTTTGTTGTGTTTGTTGTGTTTGTTGTGTTTGTTGTGTTTGTTGTGTTTGTTGTGTTTGTTGTGTTTGTTGTGTTTGTTGTGTTTGTTGTGTTTGTTGTGTTTGTTGTGTTTGTTGTGTTTGTTGTGTTTGTTGTGTTTGTTGTGTTTGTTGTGTTTGTTGTGTTTGTTGTGTTTGTTGTGTTTGTTGTGTTTGTTGTGTTTGTTGTGTTTGTTGTGTTTGTTGTGTTTGTTGTGTTTGTTGTGTTTGTTGTGTTTGTTGTGTTTGTTGTGTTTGTTGTGTTTGTTGTGTTTGTTGTGTTTGTTGTGTTTGTTGTGTTTGTTGTGTTTGTTGTGTTTGTTGTGTTTGTTGTGTTTGTTGTGTTTGTTGTGTTTGTTGTGTTTGTTGTGTTTGTTGTGTTTGTTGTGTTTGTTGTGTTTGTTGTGTTTGTTGTGTTTGTTGTGTTTGTTGTGTTTGTTGTGTTTGTTGTGTTCGTTGTATTCGTTGTATTCGTTGTATTCGTTGTATTCGTTGTATTCGTTGTATTTGTTGTATTCGTTGTATTCGTTGTATTCGTTGTATTCGTTGTATTCGTTGTATTCGTTGTATTCGTTGTATTCGTTGTATTCGTTGTATTTGTTGTGTTTGTTGTGTTTGTTGTGTTTGTTGTGTTTGTTGTGTTTGTTGTGTTTGTTGTGTTTGTTGTGTTTGTTGTGTTTGTTGTGTTTGTTGTGTTTGTTGTGTTTGTTGTGTTTGTTGTGTTTGTTGTGTTTGTTGTGTTTGTTGTGTTTGTTGTGTTTGTTGTGTTTGTTGTGTTTGTTGTGTTTGTTGTGTTTGTTGTGTTTGTTGTGTTTGTTGTGTTTGTTGTGTTTGTTGTGTTTGTTGTGTTTGTTGTGTTTGTTGTGTTTGTTGTGTTTGTTGTGTTTGTTGTGTTTGTTGTGTTTGTTGTGTTTGTTGTGTTTGTTGTGTTTGTTGTGTTTGTTGTTGTTGTTGTGTTTGTTGTGTTTGTTGTGTTTGTTGTGTTTGTTGTGTTTGTTGTGTTTGTTGTGTTTGTTGTGTTTGTTGTGTTTGTTGTGTTTGTTGTGTTTGTTGTGTTTGTTGTGTTTGTTGTGTTTGTTGTGTTTGTTGTGTTTGTTGTGTTTGTTGTGTTTGTTGTGTTTGTTGTGTTTGTTGTGTTTGTTGTGTTTGTTGTGTTTGTTGTGTTTGTTGTGTTTGTTGTGTTTGTTGTGTTTGTTGTGTTTGTTGTATTTGTTGGATTTGTTGTGTTTGTTGTGTTTGTTGTGTTTGTTATGTTTGTTGTGTTTGTTGTATTTGTTGTGTTTGTTGTGTTTGTTGTGTTTGTTGTGTTTGTTGTGTTTGTTGTGTTTGTTGTGTTTGTTGTGTTTGTTGTGTTTGTTGTGTTTGTTGTGTTTGTTGTGTTTGTTGTGTTTGTTGTGTTTGTTGTGTTTGTTGTGTTTGTTGTGTTTGTTGTGTTTGTTGTGTTTGTTGTGTTTGTTGTGTTTGTTGTGTTTGTTGTGTTTGTTGTGTTTGTTGTGTTTGTTGTGTTTGTTGTGTTTGTTGTGTTTGTTGTGTTTGTTGTGTTTGTTGTGTTTGTTGTGTTTGTTGTGTTTGTTGTGTTTGTTGTGTTTGTTGTGTTTGTTGTGTTTGTTGTGTTTGTTGTGTTTGTTGTGTTTGTTGTGTTTGTTGTGTTTGTTGTGTTTGTTGTGTTTGTTGTGTTTGTTGTGTTTGTTGTGTTTGTTGTGTTTGTTGTGTTTGTTGTGTTTGTTGTGTTTGTTGTGTTTGTTGTGTTTGTTGTGTTTGTTGTGTTTGTTGTGTTTGTTGTGTTTGTTGTGTTTGTTGTGTTTGTTGTGTTTGTTGTGTTTGTTGTGTTTGTTGTGTTTGTTGTGTTTGTTGTGTTTGTTGTGTTTGTTGTGTTTGTTGTGTGTTTGTTGTGTTTGTTGTGTTTGTTGTGTTTGTTGTGTTTGTTGTGTTTGTTGTGTTTGTTGTGTTTGTTGTGTTTGTTGTGTTTGTTGTGTTTGTTGTGTTTGTTGTGTTTGTTGTGTTTGTTGTGTTTGTTGTGTTTGTTGTGTTTGTTGTGTTTGTTGTGTTTGTTGTGTTTGTTGTGTTTGTTGTGTTTGTTGTGTTTGTTGTGTTTGTTGTGTTTGTTGTGTTTGTTGTGTTTGTTGTGTTTGTTGTGTTTGTTGTGTGTTGTGTTTGTGTGTTGTGTGTTGTGTTTGTTGTGTTTGTTGTGTTTGTTGTGTTTGTTGTGTTTGTTGTGTTTGTTGTGTTTGTTGTGTTTGTTGTGTTTGTTGTGTTTGTTGTGTTTGTTGTGTTTGTTGTGTTTGTTGTGTTTGTTGTGTTTGTTGTGTTTGTTGTGTTTGTTGTGTTTGTTGTGTTTGTTGTGTTTGTTGTGTTTGTTGTGTTTGTTGTGTTTGTTGTGTTTGTTGTGTTTGTTGTGTTTGTTGTGTTTGTTGTGTTTGTTGTGTTTGTTGTGTTTGTTGTGTTTGTTGTGTTTGTTGTGTTTGTTGTGTTTGTTGTGTTTGTTGTGTTTGTTGTGTTTGTTGTGTTTGTTGTGTTTGTTGTGTTTGTTGTGTTTGTTGTGTTTGTTGTGTTTGTTGTGTTTGTTGTGTTTGTTGTGTTTGTTGTGTTTGTTGTGTTTGTTGTGTTTGTTGTGTTTGTTGTGTTTGTTGTGTTTGTTGTGTTTGTTGTGTTTGTTGTGTTTGTTGTGTTTGTTGTGTTTGTTGTGTTTGTTGTGTTTGTTGTGTTTGTTGTGTTTGTTGTGTTTGTTGTGTTTGTTGTGTTTGTTGTGTTTGTTGTGTTTGTTGTGTTTGTTGTGTTTGTTGTGTTTGTTGTGTTTGTTGTGTTTGTTGTGTTTGTTGTGTTTTGTTGTGTTTGTTGTGTTTGTTGTGTTTGTTGTGTTTGTTGTGTTTGTTGTGTTTGTTGTGTTTGTTGTGTTTGTTGTGTTTGTTGTGTTTGTTGTGTTTGTTGTGTTTGTTGTGTTTGTTGTGTTTGTTGTGTTTGTTGTGTTTTGTGTTGTGTGTGTGTGTTTGTGTGTTTGTTGTGTTTGTTGTGTTTGTTGTGTTTGTTGTGTTTGTTGTGTTTGTTGTGTTTGTTGTGTTTGTTGTGTTTGTTGTGTTTGTTGTGTTTGTTGTGTTTGTTGTGTTTGTTGTGTTTGTTGTGTTTGTTGTGTTTGTTGTGTTTGTTGTGTTTGTTGTGTTTGTTGTGTTTGTTGTGTTTGTTGTGTTTGTTGTGTTTGTTGTGTTTGTTGTGTTTGTTGTGTTTGTTGTGTTTGTTGTGTTTGTTGTGTTTGTTGTGTTTGTTGTGTTTGTTGTGTTTGTTGTGTTTGTTGTGTTTGTTGTGTTTGTTGTGTTTGTTGTGTTTGTTGTGTTTGTTGTGTTTGTTGTGTTTGTTGTGTTTGTTGTGTTTGTTGTGTTTGTTGTGTTTGTTGTGTTTGTTGTGTTTGTTGTGTTTGTTGTGTTTGTTGTGTTTGTTGTGTTTGTTGTGTTTGTTGTGTTTGTTGTGTTTGTTGTGTTTGTTGTGTTTGTTGTGTTTGTTGTGTTTGTTGTGTTGTTGTTGTTGTTGTTGTTGTGTTTGTTGTGTTTGTTGTGTTTGTTGTGTTTGTGTGTTTGTGGGGTGGGTGTTTGTTGTGTTTGTTGTGGTTTGTTGTGTTTGTTGTGTTTGTTGTGTTTGTTGTGTTTGTTGCGTTTGTTGTGTTTGTTGTGTTTGTGGTGTTTGTGGTGTTCGGTGTGTTCGTTGTGTTCGTTGTGTTCGTTGTGTTTTGTTGTGTTTGTTGTGTTCGTTGTGTTCGTTGTGTTCGTTGTGTTCGTTGTGTTCGTTGTGTT
>OX063288.1:17469386-17498493 GCA_944039245.1 Nebria salina | reverse complement strand
ATGTATAATGTATAATGTATAATGTATAATGTATAATGTATAATGTATAATGTATAATGTATAATGTATAATGTATAATGTATAATGTATAATGTATAATGTATAATGTATAATGTATAATGTATAATGTATAATGTATAATGTATAATGTATAATGTATAATGTATAATGTATAATGTATAATGTATAATGTATAATGTATAATGTATAATGTATAATGTATAATGTATATGTATAATGTATAATGTATAATGTATAATGTATAATGTATAATGTATAATGTATAATGTATAATGTATAATGTATAATGTATAATGTATAATGTATAATGTATAATGTATAATGTATAATGTATAATGTATAATGTATAATGTATAATGTATAATGTATAATGTATAATGTATAATGTATAATGTATAATGTATAATGTATAATGTATAATGTATAATGTATAATGTATAATGTATAATGTATAATGTATAATGTATAATGTATAATGTATAATGTATAATGTATAATGTATAATGTATAATGTATAATGTATAATGTATAATGTATAATGTTATTAATGTATAATGTATATAATGTATAATGTATAATGTATAATGTATAATGTATAATGTATATGTATAATGTATATGTATAATGTATAATGTATAATGTATAATGTATAATGTATAATGTATAATGTATAATGTATAATGTATAATGTATAATGTATAATGTATATGTATAATGTATAATGTATAATGTATAATGTATAATGTATAATGTATAATGTATAATGTATAATGTATAATGTATAATGTATAATGTATAATGTATAATGTATAATGTATAATGTATAATGTATAATGTATAATGTATAATGTATAATGTATAATGTATAATGTATAATGTATAATGTATAATGTATAATGTATAATGTTAATGTATAATGTATAATGTATAATGTATAATGTATAATGTATAATGTATAATGTATAATGTATAATGTATAATGTATAATGTATAATGTATAATGTATAATGTATAATGTATAATGTATAATGTATAATGTATAATGTATAATGTATAATGTATAATGTATAATGTATAATGTATAATGTATAATGTATAATGTATAATGTATAATGTATAATGTATAATGTATAATGTATAATGTATAATGTATGTATAATGTATAATGTATAATGTATAATGTATAATGTATAATGTATAATGTATAATGTATAATGTATAATGTATAATGTATAATGTATAATGTATAATGTATAATGTATAATGTATAATGTATAATGTATAATGTATAATGTATAATGTATAATGTATAATGTTATGTAATGTATAATGTATAATGTATAATGTATAATGTATAATGTATAATGTATAATGTATAATGTATAATGTATAATGTATAATGTATAATGTATAATGTATAATGTATAATGTATAATGTATAATGTATAATGTATAATGTATAATGTATAATGTATAATGTATAATGTATAATGTATAATGTATAATGTATAATGTATAATGTATAATGTATAATGTATAATGTATAATGTATAATGTATAATGTATAATGTATAATGTATAATGTATAATGTATAATGTATAATGTATAATGTATAATGTATAATGTATAATGTATAATGTATAATGTATAATGTATAATGTATAATGTATAATGTATAATGTATAATGTATAATGTATAATGTATAATGTATAATGTATAATGTATAATGTATAATGTATAATGTATAATGTATAATGTATAATGTATAATGTATAATGTATAATGTATAATGTATAATGTATAATGTATAATGTATAATGTATAATGTATAATGTATAATGTATAATGTATAATGTATAATGTATAATGTATAATGTATAATGTATAATGTATAATGTATAATGTATAATGTATAATGTATAATGTATAATGTATAATGTATAATGTATAATGTATAATGTATAATGTATAATGTATAATGTATAATGTATAATGTATAATGTATAATGTATAATGTATAATGTATAATGTATAATGTATAATGTATAATGTATAATGTATAATGTATAATGTATAATGTATAATGTATAATGTATAATGTATAATGTATAATGTATA
The DNA here is from genome assembly GCA_944039245.1 of Nebria salina. Classification (NCBI taxonomy): domain Eukaryota; kingdom Metazoa; phylum Arthropoda; class Insecta; order Coleoptera; family Carabidae; genus Nebria; species Nebria salina. The sequence continues at coordinate 17,496,352 of OX063288.1, read as the reverse complement.
ATGTATAATGTATAATGTATAATGTATAATGTATAATGTATAATGTATAATGTATAATGTATAATGTATAATGTATAATGTATAATGTATAATGTATAATGTATAATGTATAATGTATAATGTATAATGTATAATGTATAATGTATAATGTATAATGTAATGTATAATGTATAATGTATAATGTATAATGTATAATGTATAATGTATAATGTATAATGTATAATGTATAATGTATAATGTATAATGTATAATGTATAATGTATAATGTATAATGTATAATGTATAATGTATAATGTATAATGTATAATGTATAATGTATAATGTATAATGTATAATGTATAATGTATAATGTATAATGTATAATGTATAATGTATAATGTATAATGTATAATGTATAATGTATAATGTATAATGTATAATGTATAATGTATAATGTATAATGTATAATGTATAATGTATAATGTATAATGTATAATGTATAATGTATAATGTATAATGTATAATGTATAATGTATAATGTATAATGTATAATGTATAATGTATAATGTATAATGTATAATGTATAATGTATAATGTATAATGTATAATGTATAATGTATAATGTATAATGTATAATGTATAATGTATAATGTATAATGTATAATGTATAATGTATAATGTATAATGTATAATGTATAATGTATAATGTATAATGTATAATGTATAATGTATAATGTATAATGTATAATGTATAATGTATAATGTATAATGTATAATGTATAATGTATAATGTATAATGTATAATGTATAATGTATAATGTATAATGTATAATGTATAATGTATAATGTATAATGTATAATGTATAATGTATAATGTATAATGTATAATGTATAATGTATAATGTATAATGTATAATGTATAATGTATAATGTATAATGTATAATGTATAATGTATAATGTATAATGTATAATGTATAATGTATAATGTATAATGTATAATGTATAATGTATAATGTATAATGTATAATGTATAATGTATAATGTATAATGTATAATGTATAATGTATAATGTATAATGTATAATGTATAATGTATAATGTATAATGTATAATGTATAATGTATAATGTATAATGTATAATGTATAATGTATAATGTATAATGTATAATGTATAATGTATAATGTATAATGTATAATGTATAATGTATAATGTATAATGTATAATGTATAATGTATAATGTATAATGTATAATGTATAATGTATAATGTATAATGTATAATGTATAATGTATAATGTATAATGTATAATGTATAATGTATAATGTATAATGTATAATGTATAATGTATAATGTATAATGTATAATGTATAATGTATAATGTATAATGTATAATGTATAATGTATAATGTATAATGTATAATGTATAATGTATAATGTATAATGTATAATGTATAATGTATAATGTATAATGTATAATGTATAATGTATAATGTATAATGTATAATGTATAATGTATAATGTATAATGTATAATGTATAATGTATAATGTATAATGTATAATGTATAATGTATAATGTATAATGTATAATGTATAATGTATAATGTATAATGTATAATGTATAATGTATAATGTATAATGTATAATGTATAATGTATAATGTATAATGTATAATGTATAATGTATAATGTATAATGTATAATGTATAATGTATAATGTATAATGTATAATGTATAATGTATAATGTATAATGTATAATGTATAATGTATAATGTATAATGTATAATGTATAATGTATAATGTATAATGTATAATGTATAATGTATAATGTATAATGTATAATGTATAATGTATAATGTATAATGTATAATGTATAATGTATAATGTATAATGTATAATGTATAATGTATAATGTATAATGTATAATGTATAATGTATAATGTATAATGTATAATGTATAATGTATAATGTATAATGTATAATGTATAATGTATAATGTATAATGTATAATGTATAATGTATAATGTATAATGTATAATGTATAATGTATAATGTATAATGTATAATGTATAATGTATAATGTATAATGTATAATGTATAATGTATAATGTATAATGTATAATGTATAATGTATAATGTATAATGTATAATGTATAATGTATAATGTATAATGTATAATGTATAATGTATAATGTATAATGTATAATGTATAATGTATAATGTATAATGTATAATGTATAATGTATAATGTATAATGTATAATGTATAATGTATAATGTATAATGTATAATGTATAATGTATAATGTATAATGTATAATGTATAATGTATAATGTATAATGTATAATGTATAATGTATAATGTATAATGTATAATGTATAATGTATAATGTATAATGTATAATGTATAATGTATAATGTATAATGTATAATGTATAATGTATAATGTATAATGTATAATGTATAATGTATAATGTATAATGTATAATGTATAATGTATAATGTATAATGTATAATGTATAATGTATAATGTATAATGTATAATGTATAATGTATAATGTATAATGTATAATGTATAATGTATAATGTATAATGTATAATGTATAATGTATAATGTATAATGTATAATGTATAATGTATAATGTATAATGTATAATGTATAATGTATAATGTATAATGTATAATGTATAATGTATAATGTATAATGTATAATGTATAATGTATAATGTATAATGTATAATGTATAATGTATAATGTATAATGTATAATGTATAATGTATAATGTATAATGTATAATGTATAATGTATAATGTATAATGTATAATGTATAATGTATAATGTATAATGTATAATGTATAATGTATAATGTATAATGTATAATGTATAATGTATAATGTATAATGTATAATGTATAATGTATAATGTATAATGTATAATGTATAATGTATAATGTATAATGTATAATGTATAATGTATAATGTATAATGTATAATGTATAATGTATAATGTATAATGTATAATGTATAATGTATAATGTATAATGTATAATGTATAATGTATAATGTATAATGTATAATGTATAATGTATAATGTATAATGTATAATGTATAATGTATAATGTATAATGTATAATGTATAATGTATAATGTATAATGTATAATGTATAATGTATAATGTATAATGTATAATGTATAATGTATAATGTATAATGTATAATGTATAATGTATAATGTATAATGTATAATGTATAATGTATAATGTATAATGTATAATGTATAATGTATAATGTATAATGTATAATGTATAATGTATAATGTATAATGTATAATGTATAATGTATAATGTATAATGTATAATGTATAATGTATAATGTATAATGTATAATGTATAATGTATAATGTATAATGTATAATGTATAATGTATAATGTATAATGTATAATGTATAATGTATAATGTATAATGTATAATGTATAATGTATAATGTATAATGTATAATGTATAATGTATAATGTATAATGTATAATGTATAATGTATAATGTATAATGTATAATGTATAATGTATAATGTATAATGTATAATGTATAATGTATAATGTATAATGTATAATGTATAATGTATAATGTATAATGTATAATGTATAATGTATAATGTATAATGTATAATGTATAATGTATAATGTATAATGTATAATGTATAATGTATAATGTATAATGTATAATGTATAATGTATAATGTATAATGTATAATGTATAATGTATAATGTATAATGTATAATGTATAATGTATAATGTATAATGTATAATGTATAATGTATAATGTATAATGTATAATGTATAATGTATAATGTATAATGTATAATGTATAATGTATAATGTATAATGTATAATGTATAATGTATAATGTATAATGTATAATGTATAATGTATAATGTATAATGTATAATGTATAATGTATAATGTATAATGTATAATGTATAATGTATAATGTATAATGTATAATGTATAATGTATAATGTATAATGTATAATGTATAATGTATAATGTATAATGTATAATGTATAATGTATAATGTATAATGTATAATGTATAATGTATAATGTATAATGTATAATGTATAATGTATAATGTATAATGTATAATGTATAATGTATAATGTATAATGTATAATGTATAATGTATAATGTATAATGTATAATGTATAATGTATAATGTATAATGTATAATGTATAATGTATAATGTATAATGTATAATGTATAATGTATAATGTATAATGTATAATGTATAATGTATAATGTATAATGTATAATGTATAATGTATAATGTATAATGTATAATGTATAATGTATAATGTATAATGTATAATGTATAATGTATAATGTATAATGTATAATGTATAATGTATAATGTATAATGTATAATGTATAATGTATAATGTATAATGTATAATGTATAATGTATAATGTATAATGTATAATGTATAATGTATAATGTATAATGTATAATGTATAATGTATAATGTATAATGTATAATGTATAATGTATAATGTATAATGTATAATGTATAATGTATAATGTATAATGTATAATGTATAATGTATAATGTATAATGTATAATGTAATGTATAATGTATAATGTATAATGTATAATGTATAATGTATAATGTATAATGTATAATGTATAATGTATAATGTATAATGTATAATGTATAATGTATAATGTATAATGTATAATGTATAATGTATAATGTATAATGTATAATGTATAATGTATAATGTATAATGTATAATGTATAATGTATAATGTATAATGTATAATGTATAATGTATAATGTATAATGTATAATGTATAATGTATAATGTATAATGTATAATGTATAATGTATAATGTATAATGTATAATGTATAATGTATAATGTATAATGTATAATGTATAATGTATAATGTATAATGTATAATGTATAATGTATAATGTATAATGTATAATGTATAATGTATAATGTATAATGTATAATGTATAATGTATAATGTATAATGTATAATGTATAATGTATAATGTATAATGTATAATGTATAATGTATAATGTATAATGTATAATGTATAATGTATAATGTATAATGTATAATGTATAATGTATAATGTATAATGTATAATGTATAATGTATAATGTATAATGTATAATGTATAATGTATAATGTATAATGTATAATGTATAATGTATAATGTATAATGTATAATGTATAATGTATAATGTATAATGTATAATGTATAATGTATAATGTATAATGTATAATGTATAATGTATAATGTATAATGTATAATGTATAATGTATAATGTATAATGTATAATGTATAATGTATAATGTATAATGTATAATGTATAATGTATAATGTATAATGTATAATGTATAATGTATAATGTATAATGTATAATGTATAATGTATAATGTATAATGTATAATGTATAATGTATAATGTATAATGTATAATGTATAATGTATAATGTATAATGTATAATGTATAATGTATAATGTATAATGTATAATGTATAATGTATAATGTATAATGTATAATGTATAATGTATAATGTATAATGTATAATGTATAATGTATAATGTATAATGTATAATGTATAATGTATAATGTATAATGTATAATGTATAATGTATAATGTATAATGTATAATGTATAATGTATAATGTATAATGTATAATGTATAATGTATAATGTATAATGTATAATGTATAATGTATAATGTATAATGTATAATGTATAATTTATAATGTATAATGTATAATGTATAATCCACAACGCACAGATATAACAACAACATTACACAACAATAAAGCCAAACACTACTCAGAACATACATTGTCACACAAATATTGACCATCACTCTCCAAAACATATGTTAATTTTAAGCTAGTTAAGTTAGATTTAAGTTTTATTAAAAAAATTCATGTGGTGTAAAATGTGTTTTTCCTCCCCACTTTGCCATAAACGCAATCCTAACACAAACAATGCATAAGCCACAAATTATAACAATTACAATAACACAATGTACTCTAGCAAACAACGCAATAACACTCATACACAGATATACACTCCCCATATGAGTAGGAGCTTTGACAAAATACGTTATTATAAATAATAATGTATAAATATAAAAACAAATAAAGTAATTTCAAATTTAATGAATGGTTCTCGAGCTAAATTTGCCGGTACGAAGTGCTTTTGGGAGATGGAGATAAGCTTTGCTGTCGAGAACTCTGATCTTCAGATCAGCCTTCTTTCCATACCACAGCTCCGCAGGCACGTTCCAGAGCACTTGTTGGGCTCCTGTTGATGAGGTAGACTGCTGCCAGCACTGCTTCCGTCCAAAAGTTCTTCGGCAGAGGTGAGTCGAGAAGCATGCAGCAAGCTTGGTCCAGGATGGCCCGGTTCATGCTTTCCGCCACGCCGTTCTGCTGAGGCGTGTGGCGAACCGTGAATTCGCATTGGATTTCGTGCTGCTCCAGATGCTCCTTCATTTGCGTTGAGAAGTATTCGCAGCCATTGTCGCACCTGAAGCGAGAGATCTTCAGATTGAAGTTTGTTTTGGCCATGAAGATCTTGAAGTTGTAGAATACTCCCGACTTTGCTTTCAACGGGTAAGTCAGTAAAATGTGTGAAGTCGTCAATAAAGTTAAGTATATACTATTTTCCATTGTGAGACTGCGGATCGACGTGCCCAAACATATCGCTGTTTACCAACTTCAAAAGCCGATTGGCACGCCGACGCAGTTATTGATGTGGTAGGTGTTTCCCTTGTTTACACGCCAGGCAATTTTTTTTATCATTGCCGCCCAAACAGACTCCTTCCAGCCCCTTAATCAGCGTCTGCAACTTTACCAGTAATGTCTGACTGATGTGTACAAGATTTCTTTGGCAGAGTTCCGAGCTTCTCTGCATCTCACAAATGTTTGCCGATTCATGATCCGGCATGAAGACAATCTCATACAATTTGTGCTTTCTAGTAGCTATAGCCAAAACTTTCCCATCTTTCTGCACAGAGGTTAAGCTGCAGTCCTGGTACGTAATGGAAATTTTGGATCGTAATCCGGTTTGGCGTTCCATCCACGATAGTCTGCACGTGAACGTTTCCTCTCTTCGTTCCCATCAGTGTCGCGCCCTTCTAGTCGCTTTTTATGAGAATTCCTTGGTCAAGAATTTTCACATCCGTCAGATATTTGTCTCAACTCACCAAGTGCTCGGAAGCCTCTGAGTCCAGATACCAATTTCGAGTCTCGGAGCGCTCCTCTACCGCGAAAAAATTGTAGCTGTCGTTTCATGGGCGGTTTCTTGCAGTCCTTCGGAAAGTGCCCAAAGGCGCCACAGTTGTGACACTGGTAGTGCTTCTTCTCACGATTACTCTTAAACTGGTTTGGCTTGCCGGTGGGGTTGAATGGAAACTAGTTGCGCCTCTGCGTGGAGCAGTCGATTCTTGACAAAGGTCAGCGTCGGGTTCGCCAACGTCTCAATCGCCGTGACTACGATGTCGTATTCCTAGCGCATTGTGAGTAGGAGGTGACAGACTATATCGTTTTCCTCCAAGGTTGCCCCGGTAGACTTAAGATTTCGAACTAGCTTGTCGAAAAAAGGGCTTCCAGAGTGTCGTCGCCTAAATTTAAATTCATAGTTAGCAACCTTTTCTCGATTAGCAATTGACTAGCTATTCCTTTCCTTGCGAAAGTGTCTCTCAGAACTTTCCAAATGTCAAAAGACGTATTGCAGTCTTTAACATACTCGAGTTGATTATCAGCTATTCACTGAATAATTGCGGACTTACATTTCTTGTCACGCTTCCGTACCAGATCACACTCACGTTCCTTTTAGGTATTCGGCATATCTAAATTGTTCACCTTCGCCAGGGTTTCGGCAAGCGGCGACTCGATGAAATCCAGGAACTCGAGCTCATCTAGGTGCGTTTCTATCCGGAACTTCCAGTTGTCGTAGTTCGTCCAGTTGAACGACGGAATTTTGAAGCCATAACCTTACTTCGAAAACCCGGAGCTTTTCGGGATTTTTCAGTTCAAAGAACGTAAAACTGGGCTCATAACCTGTGAATGTGCTCAGGCTCGAGTGGCTAGGTTGGGCGAGTTGAATAAATAATACAGATTGCAAAAGTACAACTCGATATATTGACATTCAAATATGAGAGAGATGAAAACAGTGACTTTATATATTAGAGCATGGCTGCCAATGCTTCAGAGTGAAGAGAAAATATGAACTGCTGGGATTGTCACTTCCAATATCTAGTTTTTGACATGCTACAGTCTACATTATTATAACCCTCAAAAGTCACGAAAACACTGCAACAACTGCATAGTAAGTAAATGTTTGAGAAAAGAAAAAGTATACCTTCATTATTTATCCAACAACTATAGCCACATTAATTAGGGACGTAAAATTATACTGTATATTCTCAATAGTAATTATGTAATTATTATGGACAAGCCACAAAAATATATCCTATACCTCGTGAGCACACACATCCCGCGATATTTATCATCTGACTTAGTTTATTTAGCACCTATATTTTGACAGTTTATAGAATCATGCAATGGACTAACGGGTGTATATCAATAATGATGATATGACAGCATCAATTGCTTAGTGACTATATTTTTGGTATATATGAGCTACAAATTCCAGGCATGTATAGCTTTCCGTTTCCATTATTTGCCTATCATAATTATTTTTAAAAGAGTTCTTCTGTATGATCATCGTCTGATTTGGTTGCTATATTTATGATTACTTATGAGATTGTGCCAGTAATTCAATCGGGGGTGTTTTTACGCATGTGGAGGACACAGAAGTTTTAGTTTTGTCTATCCATCATAAGTTTGTTTGCTTGTCATGCACATTCGGCTTGATATGAAGTTTTCATGTTTTTGCTCATAGACTTAGAAACTATACAAGTATCAAAGTAAGCTTAATTTTCACATGATCTGTGATTCATCAATCGATAAAGTATAACAAATTAATGTTGAATACATGTTTCATATATATTTAGATGGCATAAAGGTACAATATTAAACTGAGCCGAAGATACCCCATTATAATGAAAACTAAATTGATAGTATATATGTGTTATTGGAATGACCTAAAATTTTAAATTCAGACAAATATTTGACATTAATATTATCCTCATATTCTTTGCTGACAAAAACAACAATAAAAATCTACCTGCCAACAAACGCTCTAACTGTGAGTATATATTAATAAGTGCGTAGATTTTTGATAAATATATTGACTTTCATTTAAAACTAGTTTGTATAAAAGTTATATCTTAAAATTTAGCAGTTAAAATTCTTAACAAATCAACATTTACACAAACAAAACAAATATATGTTTTTACGTTCTTATACGCAGTATAAGTAAGTATTGTAATAATGAATTTTGATCTCGAGATTTTAACGGAAATATATCTTTTGGCCTTCCCTGAATTGAGTCTGACTATTTTTGAGATGACATCTGTCTATGTGTGTGTGTGTGTGTGTGTGTGTGTGTGTGTGTGTGTGTGTGTGTGTGTGTGTGTGTGTGTGTGTGTGTGTGTGTGTGTGTGTGTGTGTGTGTGTGTGTGTGTGTGTGTGTGTGTGTGTGTGTGTGTGTGTGTGTGTGTGTGTGTGTGTGTGTGTGTGTGTGTGTGTGTGTGTGTGTGTGTGTGTGTGTGTGTGTGTGTGTGTGTGTGTGTGTGTGTGTGTGTGTGTGTGTGTGTGTGTGTGTGTGTGTGTGTGTGTGTGTGTGTGTGTGTGTGTGTGTGTGTGTGTGTGTGTGTGTGTGTGTGTGTGTGTGTGTGTGTGTGTGTGTGTGTGTGTGTGTGTGTGTGTGTGTGTGTGTGTGTGTGTGTGTGTGTGTGTGTGTGTGTGTGTGTGTGTGTGTGTGTGTGTGTGTGTGTGTGTGTGTGTGTGTGTGTGTGTGTGTGTGTGTGTGTGTGTGTGTGTGTGTGTGTGTGTGTGTGTGTGTGTGTGTGTGTGTGTGTGTGTGTGTGTGTGTGTGTGTGTGTGTGTGTGTGTGTGTGTGTGTGTGTGTGTGTGTGTGTGTGTGTGTGTGTGTGTGTGTGTGTGTGTGTGTGTGTGTGTGTGTGTGTGTGTGTGTGTGTGTGTGTGTGTGTGTGTGTGTGTGTGTGTGTGTGTGTGTGTGTGTGTGTGTGTGTGTGTGTGTGTGTGTGTGTGTGTGTGTGTGTGTGTGTGTGTGTGTGTGTGTGTGTGTGTGTGTGTGTGTGTGTGTGTGTGTGTGTGTGTGTGTGTGTGTGTGTGTGTGTGTGTGTGTGTGTGTGTGTGTGTGTGTGTGTGTGTGTGTGTGTGTGTGTGTGTGTGTGTGTGTGTGTGTGTGTGTGTGTGTGTGTGTGTGTGTGTGTGTGTGTGTGTGTGTGTGTGTGTGTGTGTGTGTGTGTGTGTGTGTGTGTGTGTGTGTGTGTGTGTGTGTGTGTGTGTGTGTGTGTGTGTGTGTGTGTGTGTGTGTGTGTGTGTGTGTGTGTGTGTGTGTGTGTGTGTGTGTGTGTGTGTGTGTGTGTGTGTGTGTGTGTGTGTGTGTGTGTGTGTGTGTGTGTGTGTGTGTGTGTGTGTGTGTGTGTGTGTGTGTGTGTGTGTGTGTGTGTGTGTGTGTGTGTGTGTGTGTGTGTGTGTGTGTGTGTGTGTGTGTGTGTGTGTGTGTGTGTGTGTGTGTGTGTGTGTGTGTGTGTGTGTGTGTGTGTGTGTGTGTGTGTGTGTGTGTGTGTGTGTGTGTGTGCGTGTGTGTGAGAGTCTGTCTGTCTGTGTGTATGTGTGCGTTCTACAGCCTAAACGGTAAAAGATACAGTTATGAAACTTCAAACTTAAGATTTGTATGTGCCTGGCAAGAAAAGCTTCTATTTTTCAAAAGAATATTCAAATAGGAAGTGCATGTTTACTCTGTTCATTTTTTGCATTTTCTGCTATAACTCAAGAACGGTAGTTGTTGCAGGCAAAATTTGAGAATAAAAATAAAAGAAATTAATATTACGCATAATTTTTATTTGAAAATATTTTTCAAAAAAGGTACTGATTACAAAAAAGAGTGTTTTTTCAATATTCTGCTTTAACTCAAAGAAGGTAGTACTTACAGCAAAATTAGTAAGAATGAAAATGAAAGATATTAATAGTACGCATAACTTTTAGTTGAAAAGTATTTTCAGAAAAGGTACCGGTTACAAGAAAAATTAGGCTATTTTCAATATCACATTCAATACTTCTCACGTCTAGTAGCGGAGGTTAAATCTATATAGTTGACCTCCGCCAGTAGTTGATCTACTCGCCACGGCATGTCTGTCGCTGATCTACAGACAAGTATATACTGACGTATAACGAAAAGCAGCGCTTAATATTGTAGTGCTACCCCCGCGCTAAAGGTGGCTACTATAATGATGTCATACCCTTTGCCACGACTAACTAAAATTTCCGTTTTATCTCGATAAGAAATCTGATCTTATATTGAAAGGTTGCTGATTTGTATACAATTGCGGATATAATTAGCGGACGATATTTTTGATAGATTTATCAAAATTTCAAATTTCCTTAAAGTTAATATGAGATATCTGTGCATAAGTCTGTATACTTTAGCTTACACTAATATAATTTCATACACTCATTTTGGATAGATCGTTAGAATTTATAAAACATTTAAATATTTCAACATTTTTTTAATTCGAACGAATTAATTAAAATGCGTATAAGAAAGTTCAGTGACAGACACGTCAGCTTTTATTTTCATAAAGCTTGTTGTTAATAAAAGTTAAAAATAAACAGAAGCAAAAATTTTACTTAATCGCATTAATTAATTTCATTTATAAACTGCATTAAGTAACGGCAATAACTTATTTCTTTATTCACAAAAACTAATATCCATTGGTACTAAAATATTCTCCTTAAGTAACCGAGAACGTCTAATACTTAACAGATGACATGTCGCAGATATTGGACGGTAGCTTGATGCAGAAGGCACGTCTTTGCCCTTCTTGTGTATCGGCACAATTATCGCTTCGCGCCAGATGTCAGGATAGACATTTTCAAGCCAAAGCCGGTTGAGAAATTCCACTATTCTGAGTTTAAATAGGGTGGGTAAATGGCGATACATTGAGTAAGCAATATCATCATACCCAACAGAAGGGTTGGCTGTGTGACCCAGTGCAAATTCAAATTCTGCTAGAGTGAATATTGAATTATAACTCTCAGAAATATCACACTCAAAGTTTAGATGAATCTCTTCAGCCGCTTTTGAGCGTAGAAAATGGAGCGAATAATTATCCGAATGATTAAAGGACTCAAACTGGTTTGCTAGAATATCACAAATATCATCTCTGCCAGTGTGTACCTGACCATTGATCTGGAGCATTGGAATATGGGAACTTATCTTGTAACCGTTCATATACCTGATTTTCTTCCAAAGCAGAGTTTGGTCGAAATCAGTACCAATAGAAGAAACAAACCCGCGCCAAGACTCAGTTTTAGACTGAAGAATTAAACGCCGGGATTGCGCACGGGCTTTTTTGAAAGCAATTTGGTTTAAAAGTGTCGGATTTCTCCGGTACACTTTTAGTGCGCGCTTTTTAGAACGTATAGCGGAAGCAACGTGTTCATTCCACCAAGGAACAGACTTCTTTCTGAGACAACCAGAGGATTTCGGAATTGATAACGAAGCGGAATGCAGAATAGAATCGTTTAAATGTTGCAGCTCGACATTTAAATCTGGTGACGGTTCGGGAAGCATAAGGTTGATGGCGAAAGATTGCCAATCGGCCAGATCATATAACCATCTTTGTGCTGTTTGTTGTCCAACAGAAACAGTATTTGAAAGAAATTACACAAGAATGGGAAAATGGTCAATGTAATGGGCATCGTCAACTACCTGTCACTAAAGATGGGCAGCTAGAGTAGGGCTAGAAAAAGACAAGTCGATTGCCGAAAAATTTCTTGATCTCATGTTCATGAACGTGGCTGAGCCAGAGTATATTATGAGAATTAAAGTCTCCGACAAGGATGTAAGGAGTCGGAAGCTACCGTACTAAATCCTCGAGATCATTTAAGTTCCAGTTGCCATCTGGAAGATGGACGTTGAAAATTGTAATTTTCCGAGGTAAGAATACCTGGCATGCAAGTGCTTGTAACCTTGTTGTCATGCTACATTCTTTGTGTGGAATAGAAGAATCAAGTACAATTGCAATGGGCACGTGCAACAGGGTCAACATCTCTACGGAAGATTCTATATCCCCGCATGTTGAAAACTTCGAGAGGTTTTAAATGAGTCTCTTGGATGCATATTACTCTGGGGTTATGATCAGCCATTAATAGCTTCAACTCAGCTAGGTGTTTGACGATTCCATTACAGTTCCACTGAATGATAAATGGATTAGACATATAAATGATGAGAAGGAAATGAAAGAGAAAAGAAAACATCTGCAGTGTCATGCACCGAACTTTCTTATACGCATATGGGTTAAACCATATCGTAGTTACATTATTTTTCTAATTTATAATATTTGTTCTAACCTTTAGATCACTTTTACAAATATATTTCTTAAAATAAATATAAAATGTCAAACTTCAAATTATTTAAGTCTATTTTGTTAAACAATTGACAGGCGCAGATGATACGATTTATGTAAAAATATATATAATAAGCAAAAATTTATTTTGAAAACAGTACTCTTTTTAGAAAATATATTCAAACAAAAGTTGTGCTAAATAGTAATACCTTTAATTTTTGCTCATGCAATTTTTCTGTAACTGTAATCATTGTTGAGTAATTGCAGAAATTGCAAAAAATGACTAGAGTAAACAGGCACTTCCGCTTCGAATATTATTTTCAAAAATAGGAGGTGCACACCTCAGGTATATGCAAATCTTTTTTTTTTTTTTGTGACATTTTATTTACAATCTGTTACAATATAACAATAAGTAAATGTTCGAATATATATAAAACAGAGCATTGCGAAGGTGGTGTATATACCTACATGGGTATATGGTATGTATGTACATTCATCATGTAAATCTGTATGGTAGGTCCAATGCGGTGTGACGTGTTAATCTTCTTGTTTCCAGGCTGTTGTCCAGTAAGTTCATTGCGGTGTGGTTGGGATGTTTCTCTAGGCGTTGCATGTACTTTTTACTGAAATTTTTTATTTCTTGTTTCACATTTTCCATTTTCAGATCATTATATATGGTGTTATTTCTAACGTACCATGGTGCGTTTAGTATAGTTCTTAGTGTCTTTGCTTCGAATCTTTGTATAATCTCTATATTAGAGTTACTTGCGGTACCCCAAAGTTGGATACCGTATGTCCATAACATGGTCTTGTATAATAAGAGTTTATTTTCAGTACATTTGTTTAGCTTTTATATTAAGTTGTTTTCTTTTAGTTTTTATATGTTTGGTCCATGTTAGTCTTCTATCCATATGTAGTCCCAGGTATCTAACTTCGTTTACTTTTGGTAATGGTTGATTGTATAATTGTACTGTCGGGCATGTATTTCTTCTATTTGTGAAGGTAATGTGCGCTGATTTTGTTGCGTTTGCTTTTATTTTCCATGTATTCAGCCATTTTTCTATTACGTGGAGATACTCTTTTAGTATTTGGGAGGCCATTTGTGGGTCTTCATGGGTGCTGTATCGTCGGCGAATGTAGCGGTTGTGGCAAGAGCTGATATGGGTAAATCTGCGGTATATAGGGGATACAGTACCGGGCCAAGGACGCTTCCTTGCGGTACCCTGGACTGGATGGGAGTTAGGTCGGAGTGTTCGTTTTGGATCTTCACTATAAAATATCTTTCGCTAAGATACGATTTTAATAACTGGTAGTACGTACTTGGCAGTTGTTTTTTAATTTTGTAGAGAAGTCCTTCATGCCAAAATCAAAGGCTTGGGCTACATCTAAGAAGGCGGCTGAACAGTACCTTTTCTCTTCTTGGTCGCTTCTAATTTTGTTAACAATTTGATGAATTTGTTCGATAGTAGAGTGTCATTCTCTGAATCCATATTGATGATCGGGTATGAGATTTTCTTTTAATATTATTGGTCTTAATCTTTGAAGCAGGATTTTTTCAAACGCTTTTGACAGAATAGGTAGGAGACTGATTGGTCGATATGAAGTTAGTTCCTCAGCAAGCTTTCCTGGTTTCTGTATTGGGATTATTTGGGCTATTTTCCATTGTGTGGGGTAATAATTTAATCTTATTATAGCGTTGAAGATAAAGCTAATAAGCTTTACAGCTTTTTCTGGTAGTTCTTTTAATATTCTTCCAGTGATGAGATCGTAACCGGGAGCTTTCTTTGGGTGCATTGTTTTGATTAGATGTCCCATTTCATATTTATTTGTCTTTTCTATTGGTAATGACATTTGATTCGCTACTTCTAAAAATTGTTTAATTTCCTCTTCTTCTGGTGTGTTATTATTTATTGGTAAAGGACTGAATACTTGGGATAAGTGTTCAGCTATACTTTCGCATTTTTCTTGGTCGCTTCTTGCCCAACTGTTGTCTAGTTTCCTAATTGGTGGTATTCTTTTTGTTGGCCTTTTAAGGTATTTAGTTGCCTTCCACAGGGAATAATCTGTAGGTTGCTTAGGTATTCTTGGGTGGTATTGTTTCTCCATTCATAAAGCATATATTTAATTTCTCTTTCCATTCGGTTGAGGGTGTTTTTGTCGTGTGGGTTACGATTTTGTTGCCATAGTCTACGTATGCGGCGCTTTTCCCTAATTGCCTGTTTGATGATGTTTGGGATCGATATTTCATTTTCTTTCTCGGGCACTACAGGAGTTGCTTCCCAAGCTGCTTGTTGAATGGATTGAGTGAGGTGCTGAATTTCGTCGTCTATGTCTTTGTTTTGTTTCAGGCGTATATTTAGGTTTATTTTCTCTTCTAATTGATCTCTGAAGTCAGTGTGCTTATTGTGCAAGGTTGGTGGTTTCGTTTTTCTAATTATGTTTGATCCCATCCTTAATATTATTGGTGTATGATCTGATGATAAGTCTAGGTTTTCTGTTAAATGTAGTTTATTTTGCGGTATATTTTTCGTTATATAGAAGTCTATGAGGTCTGGTATTTTATTGGTGTCTGTAGGCCAGTAAGTTGGTTTGCCGGTCGTGTGATATGCCAGGTTGTTACTTTGTATTGCTTTTAATAATTCTCTTCCGCGTGTGGTAATTAACCGGGAGCCCCATATCGTATGTTTCGCATTATAATCTCCGCCTATAATGTACTTATTACCGAGAGTATTTAGGAACTGTTCAAAGTCTTCCTTTTTGATATTATGTTTTGGGGGGCAATATATTGTCGACAGAGTAATAGGTCCCGTCGATTCTTCTATTAATATAGTAGTTGCTTGGAGATGATCCATCATGTATTCTGGTAGTATGTGGTGTTTTAAAGAATTTTTTATGATTATTGCCGTACCTCCATGGGCTGTGCCATCAGGGTGTTGTGTATCATATATAGTATATCGTGGTATTTTTAAGTAGGTTTGATTTGTGAAATGGGTTTCAGAGATGAGCATAATGTCGATATTGTGTTTTATTAAGAATAATTTTAACTCTTGGCTTCGTTGAGCCAAGCCATTGGCATTCCATAATGCTATGGTTAGATTTTGTTGCATTATGAAAGTTTTGAAACTAGCGCTGTGAGCAGGTTTAAGATGGTATCCATCCTTCCCATTAGTTGAATCATCATCTGTTCTAGTTTATTTTGTGATGATTTGTTGCTTGGTTTTATCTGTGGTTGCGGTAAATTATTTGGGTCGATTGTATTGGCCTTTTGTGCGTATGTAGTGTTTGGATTGACTTGCTGTATATTATTAATTTTAGTTTCTTCTGCCGTTCTTCTTTGTCTCAGTGGTGGATATTTTCTCTTATATATTTCTTTGTAGATCGTGCATCCTTTATCATTTGCCGGATGATTTCCATTACATAACACACACTTAACCGGGGTGTTTTCGTTTTTAGTGCAATTTTTAGTTGCGTGGTTTTCACTATATATATATATATATATATATATATATATATATATATATATATATATATATATATATATATATATATATATATATATATATATATATATATATATATATATATATATATATATATATATATATATATATATATATATTTATTAATCAATGGAAACGAATTTGAGAAAAACGCATCGGGCCTCGCCGGGGATCGAACCCAGAGCCTTTGGATTGGCGCTCCACTCATTCATTTCATTTTCAAAATCCTTTATTTATAAACAAATACATCCATATATCTTATATAACTAATGACATATATTTGGAACATATGCGGGTATTTATAAGAGTTCCTACTCACAGAGAATGTAAATCTTGGTGTGATTGTGTTGTGTGTAATTACAAATAATTGTGTTAGTGTCAGAATGTTTTGATTTTTTATACATTTTTCATGTGATAGGATTGCTTTTATGGGAAAGGAGGTGCCAGAAAACCCATTGTACATATCTTATAAACTAACTTACAAACTAATATTTACAGTATATACAAAAATTTATATTTTGATTTTTTTTTTTTTTTTTTTTAGTTGGAAACTCTGGAGGTGACCACACCCAAGTGACAGCTGCAATATTTTGATTTTGTAATGCTATTATTCAGTTCCTCAAGACGACCAAGTTCCGCAATTCGGATTATTTAAATAATGCTACGTATCCTCCTGGACGCGCTCATGAAAAATTGAGAGAGTCTGGTAAGGTAACTTATGCTTTAGTCTGTAAGGAGTGTTGTGTTTACGTATTGAAGTTAGATTATGTGTAAGATTATTATTTTGTATTTGAGTAGTGTAGAATTTAAGTGACAAATGTTCTATGTGTTGTGTTAAGGGTGTAAAATTTGTTTGTGTGTATAGATCATTCAATGTTGTGTATCTACCTAGCCGGGCAGCAAGACGAAGACATTTATGTTCTACACGTTGCAGCGTTATGAGGCTCAACCTGGCCGCGCCACACCAAACCGGAGCTGCGTATGTGAGTATGGGACGTATTATTGATTTATAAATTAGGATTTTATTTTTTGAGGTTAAAGGACTGTTTTTTGACAGGAGCGAATAGAGGAGGCGTATCGTGGCGTGTGCTTTAGTAATGGCTTTATGAATATGTGGGCCATGTTTGAGGCGCTCGTGAAAGTGTACCCCCAGGTAGTTGACCCACTGCTCTACCAATTGAGCTACGAAGCCCACGACGAGTAACCGATGAATTTTTCTCAAATTCGAATTCTAGGTGTGGCCTTAGTGTAGTTACTACTGGACATCGAAAAAGCCTTCGATACGGTCTGGACAGTAGCACTCGTGGCCAAACTTATCTCCTTCCAATTCCCTCCCACTTTAACCAAACTGATCACCTCTTACCTCACAAACCGATCCTTCACAATCAAAATTAATAATTCCCTCTCAAACCGTAAATCCATTGTAGCAGGAATCCCACAAGGCAGCGTCCTTGGTCTTAAACTCTTTAACCTGTACATTAGTGACATCCTCACATTCCCGAATACACACACAGCCCAATACGCAGACGACACAGCAATATACTCACACTCCTTCAGCACCCAAGTAGCCACAAAACAAACACAAATACACATAAATATATTAAAACACTACTGGGCCACGTGGAAAATAAAAATAAACACAAAAAAAACCGAAACCATAGTCTTTACACGTAAATTCACACACACCAGATTATTCACACCACTCGAAATACACAAACAAAAAATCACACCTATAAACAAAGTAAAATACCTGGGAATACACTTATACAGAACACTAATACACAACCAACATATTAAACACGCAATATACAAAGCATCAGCCGTAATTCGCAACCTTTATCCTCTCCTTGTTAAAAATAGCTCCCTAACTGTAAAAAACAAACTCCTCATTTATACATCAATCATTCGCCCCATCATCATGTATGCAGCCCCGGTCTGGTATAACGCACCGGTCACCACCACCCTACCACTGCAACGCCTTCAAAATAAATGTCTTCGCCTGGCGACCAGCTCTGGAAGATACACACGCATAACACAATTACACGAAGACACAAACATACCTTACATACGTGATTACATCCAAGACACATCACAAAATTTTTACAAAAACACACAATTTAATTCAAATCCACTTATAAGAAACATCACACAAATTCGCGACAACAATACCACATGTAGACTCAAACACAAGCTTCCCTACCAAAACTTCCCCATATTTTTCATGAGGAGTTTCATGAGCAGAACACCTAACACTAACACATGCAACAATACCTTACACAACAGAGCACAAAACAAAACATCTCTCACAAACACAAAAATGTACCATCAATCATCCATAATGTTTTGTTATATAAAATATAAGTGATTTTAAATTAGTTTTTAAGAAATTAATGTAAATATAATTAAAATAATAAAAGAATATTGAAAATGAAAAAATTAATGGAGCGCCAATCCAAAGGCTCTGGGTTCGATCCCCGGCGAGGCCCGATGCATTTTTCTCAAATTCGTTTCCATTGATTAATACATTGCGTTGGTACAATTTCCAATAAAAATAATAATGAATTTGTAAGTTAAAATTGAGTGGCTTCGCATAGTGGCTTCGTAGCCTAGTGGTCAAGGCAACCGCCCGGCAAGCAGTCGGAGTCTTAACTTCATGCCGAGTAGACGTATCTATTTATTTATTTACCATACAGAGCGTGCAGCAAAGACAGTTTTATAAATAGTGTTTAACAAGTTAACTTTTGTTCAGTATTGTTATTAACAAACCAAATACTGAGTTCAACGACACGTTGGTGAACACTGTTCAAAACTGGCCCTAAAGCCAAGACAAAATAACGCCAACAGCAAATCCAGCCAAGACGGGAGAACAATCATCGACTCTCCAACCCCAACATCATCCCCTGAGAGTCTCCCGGGGATTTTTGATTTTTCCAATCAGGAACCGTTCCCTCACTTGGATCTAGATTCAAGTGAGGAGACAATCGTCCCAATGGAGGACGAACCTCCCAATCCGCACCGCAGTGCAGAACCGGACCCACCAATACCTACCACTAGTGGACAGGGCACCCCCAAAGTAAGGGTAAGCCAACTGTTTGCCCCCAGAGCGCAAATCCGCCCAAGAGAAGACGCCCCAGCCGAGGACAGGAACTTCAAAATTCCTAGAAGAACCGCGAAACCCACTGCCACGACTAAGTCCACCACACAAACAAGAAACAAGTACCAGCCACTCACCGACAACGACGGCACATACAACGAAGACACAGAAGATGAACGCGACCCTCCATCTAATCAAATCCGCAAAACGCGACTCCCCCCACCCATAATCATCCCTGGCGCACCCACAACCACAGACAGACTTACAACATACATAAAAAACTTCGCCCATAAGGGCTACCACATAAAATACACTAACAACAACACCAACATCTACATACACAACGAAACGGAACGACAAAACTTCATCACCGACATCAACACAGACAAAGACTTCCTTTACTACACATATACAAACAGACAAACCAAAACACACGCATTTGTACTGAAGGGCCTGGACCACGACCCTGCACCAGCAGAACTACACACCGAGCTCCAAAAAGCCGCGGTCGAGGTGGAAAAAGTTTTCCGAATGCGGAACACCCGGCGTCCCCTATTCCTAATAACGACAACAAACAAGCACACACTAAACCAACTCAACGGGCACTCAAACACGAAATACATCTTCCACACAAAGGTTCTGTGGGAAAGACACCTGAATAAAAAGGTGATCATCCAGTGCCACCGATGTCAACAATGGGGGCACGCCACTGCAAACTGCCACCTACGACCGCGGTGCCTCAAGTGCGCACAGAGCCACCTAACGCAAACCTGCACAAAGACGCCAGACACACCAGCTACGTGCGCTAACTGTGCAGGGCCGCATCCAGCAAACTATGTAGAGTGCCCTACATACCTACAAAAACTGAAACAAATCCCCCAAAACAATAATACCCTTCAACCCTTACCCAAATACACGGACGCCCCCCTCCCTTCCAAGAACCACTGGCAATCCCGTCCCTCCAGCCACAAACTACCCCAGCCACAACAACAACCCCCGCGACCCCCCAGACACAAAGCACTCCTAATTCCCAATACTCAAGATTTCCCTCCCCTACCAACCCCAAAGCGAACCCAACCCCAACCTACACAAACTCAAAACCAACCCCAAGAACCCTCCAATGACTTAGACGACATTACCGAACTATTCACCGAAATGGAGAAACTAAACGCCACCATCAACATCTCCAACATGCTGCGAGCTATAAAAGCATTAAACATCGCCCTCAGCAAGGCCACAAATAAAAACGAACATTTCACAATATTCTTGTCATTCACCAAAAATGTGCACACATACAACATTTAAACACAAAACAACACTAAACATCTGTACATGGAACGCCAACGGAATTATGGGTAAGGTAGGTGAACTTACACATTTTCTCCAAACACACAACATACACATTTGTTTACTTAACGAAACTAAACTTAACCAAACACACAAGTTTAACACACACAGATACACAACCTACAGAGCTGATCGACCACAGCAGGGCCCGATCCCCTGCGGGGGCGTTGCAATATTAGTTAAAAACAACATACCACACACTCTCACAGCAAACCCACACACTACACTAGAAACACTGAATATAACACTTGCAGACAACACAGTAATTTACACTGCTTACAACAGACCATTAAACAACTTCACACAAACAGACCTTTCCACACTTTTACACAAAAACAAAACATTAGTCGTGGGTGACTTTAACGCGAGACATCTAAACTGGGACTGCAACACCACAAACACTAACGGCCGCACACTCAACACATACATTAATTCACACGTCGCAATCATATTGCACCCAAACACACCCACAAACTACCCCGAAAACGGAAGTACGCCGTCCACCATCGATCTCATCATCAATAAAAATGTTCATAACATCACACAGCCCGTATCACTACCAGAACTCAGCTCCGATCACAACCCAGTCATATTCCAACTAACCAACCACCACATAGAAAACACCACTAAAACAATCACATCATACAAACACACAAATTGGGCGCACTTCCGCAAAACACTTGACACGATCATCCCCATCAACAATCAAATACACACAACACAAGACATCGATGCACAAATAGAACACTTCACAAACGCTATACAAACAGCCAAACAAAAACACACACATAAAATCAAAATAAACCCACAAAAACTCAACTTACCACCACTTATAACACAGCTAATTAAACAACGCAATCACACCAGAAGATTATGGCAGAGGACACACCTACCCACACACAGAACACAGCTTAAACACTTAAATACACAAATCAAAACACAAATAAAAGAACACAAAAACAATACATGGTCCCTAAAACTCTCCGCCCTCAACCCTAATGACAACTCCCTCTGGCGGCTGACAAAAACACTTAAAAAACCACACACAAGAATCCCAAGCCTTACACAAAATAACTTAACAGCTACAAGTGACGAAGACAAAGCAGAAATGATTGCTAACACGTTTGAACAAATACACGTAACACACACCCCAAACTCACCTACACAAAATAAAATCATACAAGATACACTACACTATTTAAACACCCCGCATTACACTGACACCAAAACGCTGGCCAGACTCCTTACAACTCCATCCGAATTAGCCAAAATAATCAAAACATTACCCAATCGCAAAGCTCCCGGCCCAGACCTAATTGATAACCTCCTAGTTAAAAACCTATCCAAAAAATCCATCGTCCAACTCCATTACATCATAAACTCAATAATAAAATTTCACTACTTCCCAGCTGCCTGGAAAACTGCTACAGTCCATCCAATCCTCAAACCAAGAAAAAGCCCCCATCTCCCTATCAGTTATCGCCCCATTAGCCTACTAAATACCCTATCCAAACTAACTGAGAAAATCATCCTCTCCCGGGTCAACGATAGCGACACAGGACAAAAACTCACCCCTGATCACCAGTTTGGCTTCCGAGCCAGACATTGCACGGTGCATCAGGTGTGCAGGATTGCAACCGATATCGCGACCCAATTCAACCAAAACAAAGTAACGGTCATGACCCTACTGGACATTGAAAAAGCCTTCGATACGGTCTGGACAGTAGGGCTCATGGCCAAACTTATATCCTTCCGATTCCCTCCCACTTTAACCAAACTTTTATACTCATACCTCACAAACCGATTATTTCGCACCAAAATTAACAACTCCCTATCTAACCCTAAACCTATTGTAGCAGGAATCCCACAAGGCAGCGTCCTTGGCCCCAAATTGTTCAACCTCTTCATTAGCGACATCCCCACGTTCCCAAATACACACACAGCACAATACGCCGACGACACCGCAATATACGCACACTCATTCAACGCCCAAGTAGCCACTAAACAAATACAAATACACATAAACATTCTAGAAAAATACTGGGAGAAATGGAAAATAAACATAAACGCCAACAAAACCGAAACCATAGTCTTCACACGTAAATTCACAAACAACAGAATAGTCACACCACTTGTAATACACAATCAAAAAATCACACCCACAAACACAGTAAAATACCTAGGAATACAGCTACACAGAACACTAAAACACGGCCCACACATCACACATGCATCAAACAAAGCACGCGCCGTCATTAGCAACCTCTACCCTCTCCTAGTTAAGAACAGTTCCCTATCCACAAAAAACAAAATCCTCATTTACACAGCCATCATCCGTCCCATCATCATGTACGCAGCCCCGGTTTGGTGTAACGCAGCGAACACCACCATACTACAATTGCAACGCCTCCAAAATAAATGCTTACGAATGGCGACCAGCTCTGGAAGGTACACCCGCACTACACAACTTCACGAAGACACCAACATACCATACATGAGAGAATACATTCAAGACATAACACAGAAATTTTATAAAAACACACTACTCAACTCAAACACACTAATAAAAAACATCACACGTATACGCGACAACAACACCACACGTAAACTCATACACAAGTTACCCTACCAAAACCTACCCATATTCCTAGAGGTGTTCCATGAGCAGAACACCTGACACCCACACAACGCGACACAACACCACACAAAACAAAACATATCTCACGCACAACAAATGTACATCTATCACCAATGTAAATGTTAATTTTTAATTTAGTTAGGCTAGTTTTAAGTTTTAACAAAAACTTCATGTGAAGTTAAATGGGTTTTTGTCCCCCCTTTCCCATAAACACAATCCTAACTCATCGTATAAGAAAACATAACTTGTAACAGAAAACAATAACACAACGTATTAAAGCACACAACGCAATAACACACAAACACAGATATACACTCCCCCTGTGAGTAGGAGCTCTGACAAAACCAACCATGTTGCCCAAACATTATTATTTTAAATATAATGTAACTAAAATTAAAATAATAAAGATTATTGAAAATGAAAAATGAATGCCCGGCAAGCGGGAGACCTGGGTTCGATTCCCGGCGAAGCAACACAATTTTAACTTTCAAAAATAATTATCTACTGATTATACTTTCTCATCTTTGATTTAATATATATTTATATATATATATATATATATATATATATATATATATATATATATATATATATATATATTTACATATATATATATATATATATATATATATATATATATATATATATATATATATATATATATATATATATATATATTTATATATATATTTATATATATATATTTATATATATATATATATATATATATATATATATATATATATATATATATATTTATATATATATATATATATATATATATATATATATATATATATATATATATATATATATATATATAGTCTGATACCCTTTTACCGTTAGGTGTAGGGTCTATATATATATATATATATATATATATATATATATATATATATATATATATATATATATATATATATATATATATATATATTATATATGTTCTTAGAATTTAACTGTAAGCAGCCGTTGAACTATATCTTTCTTAAGTAGAACAGTCATATATATATATATATATATATATATATATATATATATATATATATATATATATATATATATATATATATATATATATACATATATATATTTATATATATGTAAGGCAATAATTTATTACGGTCCTGTGTTCTTAAAATGTCACTGTAAACAGACGTTGAACTATATCTTTCTTAAGTAGAACAGTCACCGTTGATGCGTGAGACTGTGCACTATGGTTGTGAGTGGGTGAATTGTGCATGTGTGAGTGCATACGAGGGACGAGCGATGCTGTTGGTCAAACCAATGCTGTATGTTAATGGCGGATTGCTAATTGTTGAGAGAGTATTCTCACTGTCATTCAGGTATATTCCTATTTCCTTATCCTCAATGTTATATCCGCTAATCAGGGCGTGCTTGGCTTGTTCCAAGATTAGATCTAATAGCAGGTAATTCAATACAGGATATGATTGCATTTCGATTGCAGGACCTGTATTTTAGTACATCTACCTTCAGGGTGGACCTGGCAGAGGTCCAGGGTTGGACCAGTTGGTAGATAAGCTATTTTAGTACTTCTTCCTCAAGGTGGATCTGGCTTCGACCAGGGTTGGACCTGAGGGAAATTCGTCCAAGTAGGGTGGATCTGGCAGAGGTCCAGGGTTGGACCTACTTGGGGTTGCCTACCTAGTGGGGTGTGCCTGGTAGCGCCAGGAGATGCCCATTAGGTAATGCCCGTAATGGAAGCCTGCCTTCAGGGTGTATCTGGCTATAGACCAGGGTTGGACCAGTTGGCGGTTGCCCACCTAACAGGGTGTGCCTGGTAGCTCCAGGATTGGATCTGTTAGGGGATGCCCATAAGGGAAGACTACCTTCAGGGTGGACCTGGCAGAGGTCCAGGGTTGGACCAGTTGGTAGATAAACTTGGCGTGGACAAGTATGTACAGGGCTTTAAGGCACTGTCTCCATATTCTGTAACCTACCTAATCCTTTGTATAATGTCTTGTGGTATCGGTATGACATTTTGTATTTTTATAATGCAGGTGTGAAGGATACCAAGGCGACACCCAAACCTTAGGCGCCGTTATAACCATCGATGTGATCGTAGGATGTCTTAGCATCAGGTCAACCGGTCATTTATACATATTAATCGTAATGACTTTAATTAGACTTTAGTATTGTTCTTCTAAAACTGTTTATATTGTATTTTATAACCGATCTATAACTACGTTAGAAAAGCCCTCATATATATATATATATATATATATATATATATATATATATATATATATATATATATATATATATATATATGTATATATATATATATATATATATATATATATATCTATATATAGATATATATATATATATATATATATATATATATATATATATATATATATATATATATATATATATATATATATATATATATGTAAGAATAGCCATGTAAGCATAGTTATAATTATTCTTCTCATTTAAAATTTACCACCTAATTATGTTTAGTTTTGTAAGAGGATTAGGCAATGTATCAGGACGCGAATTTAACTTTTTATATAAATTATTTCAGACCACGATGTTGACAGTTATTTCAATTAAGTAACTTTTAAAATTCTACCATTCGTTTGTTGTTTTGATAAGATGATACAGTGTTCAAACTCAAAAATATTTACTTGTTGCTCGAACAAAGTACGTTATGAATCATGAAGAATAAGTAAATATTTTTCCCTTATAATTGTATGGTTAGAGATAAGTATGTTAGTTGGACGTGACTCACTCGACCAAGGGTAGCACAAAGCTGTTCTTCGGACTTTGACAGTGGGACTTTTCCCTATGAGTATCAACAAGAAGATAGGCGATAGTTTTTGGAGGAAGAGGTCAGTAGGGA
>OX063288.1:17459386-17464386 GCA_944039245.1 Nebria salina | reverse complement strand
GAGTAATATATTTTTATTATTATCCTGCAGGAGCACATTGAAGTCGTAAAGCTCCATTATAAACAAAGATTGTAACAATATTTTCTTGATATTTAAATCATTTCATAACTTCTTTCTGCAATTGCGCAAGCACTTGTCTAGACTGAATTACAGTATTACAAATATTACTTTGACATTGAATACAATATTAGCACAACTTGAACTCTTGAAAAATGAAAATAATTCTTGACACTACCTGTCAAAAGAACCCTGCAATAAGTTAGGTATGCTAATTTCATTAAAATCCTTAATCTTAGTTTGCAATTTACAAAATAAAAACCACCAAATATCAATCAATTGATTGATCACAAATTTGATTCATGGATCCAAATAACGTATTATTTAGATTATAGACTCAATGCCATATTCAATTATGTCAAAAACTAATTTATTTACCGTTACTTGATTTTATTTTGAAAACCTTAGGATAATTTCACATATTAATAAAATTTAGTCAACTAGTAATAATATTTACTGACTGTAATTAGATTTACATATTAACTGTAGCATTTAAAAATAAATGTTATATGAAGAATTCCCTACAAAAATAGAAACAAGAATTGTCGTAGGACAAACAATAATTTAAAATCTGTCATTGGTTGTTGATAATATAATTAGACAACGCATTAATTCTGAATAGTTAATAAAATACTAACACATTTAAGTAATACAAGCAAATGGTATAATAATTTGAATAAAAAGTTGATTTATAACATTAGCTAGAGAAAATGGTAGTGAATGAAATTGGTTTGCGCATCGCATCGCATCGTATAATAAACTTTCACAAAATAGGTGTAGGTATCTAAAAATACAGAACCTAATAGCTGCATCTTTTTCTCCGCCGAGCCAGTGTGTTATTTTGTTTAAGAGTTGAAGGTGACCTATCGCCATTCTGATTGGTGAGTCACTGAGGGTGTCGTCCTCACGTTCATGTTCGTAGTTCATGTCATTGTCATTCTTCACTCTTAAATTATTTAAATAGTTATCCCTACTTTTGTGGGTCGTCGTCTTTCGTCGCTTTAATGCATTTATTATTTTGTCCCCACCACAGCGTCTGCTGTGTCCACATAACTCTTCGCGCCGTTTGCGATACGCGTTACGGTATGAATCGCGCACACCGCACAGCTCTCTTATGTTTAGTAAGTCACATACGATTGTGCAAGTTGGTCCTGTGTATTATGGCACACTTTGCTTTGTGTTAAATTGTTACGTTTTTCATCTATTATTATAGTGCGTTGTGTACCCCAATGACAGTTTAGTTATTAATATACCTGGGAATTATTAAAATATAAACGTTCATAGAAAGGAACATCTTTATTAGGTAAGTTTCGCTATTTATGTACATACATATGTATATTATTCATGGTCGCGCGTACATCTTGAACAGAACAGTTTTGTGTTCTCTTTGTTTCGACTTATAGCTTTATTGAGCCAATTCAGTTCAAAATATCAAACGTTTTCACTGTTACTGCTTCTAATTCTATATGCTGACCACTGACCTAATTTACGCTACATACAAATTGGAACTCGCATTCTATGATTGTTTCTTTTCTATTATTTTCGTTTCGCGGTCATAATGTCATCGTTTACCAGTTACACTTGTAACATTGGAATTTTATTTTCATTGTTGATCATTTGTTTGTCTTATGAAGAAGTTGGTTGTTTATTCGTCGCACTTTATGTGTTGTTCATCATTCTGACGCAATTTATGTTGTTGTGTTATGTTTCTGTTTTCATTAGCGACTTACTTTTACAAATCATGCTCATGGCAATGCATACATATCGAAATACTTATATTTTTCAACTTCTGCCTCGACAAAAACAAAGTGTGACGTGTTTTAATATGTGGACTTTTACGTTATGCAGCATCGTCACGATTTGGGATAATTTTTTTTTCTACTAGACTCAATTGTGGCGATGCATACTGCCTTATTACGTAATATACCATGTCAATGACCAAAATTTATATTGTTTTGTATTCGTTATCCATTTTTTTAAAATTAACATTTTATTATTTTACTTTACGTTTCATCACATTGTGCAATAAATAACGATGTTGCAATATACCTCTGATAACGTTACCATAACGTCAACATATTAACAGTACATCACACACATACGAACACACACACAAATATTTATTTATTTATTTATACATCATATGGGACTTTATTAACAAGAATAATTATATTTGTAGTTTTTATTTGATTTAAATATATTCACGACTTCGCATCCATTGTGTCTATGTATTTGCGCGAGTACTTTTAAATACAATGAACTCTTGATACGTGATTCATACTATATTCATAGGAATTGCCAGAAAGGATGTTAATATACATTACTCATTTGCAGCAATTCGCAATAACAATTCAACATTTATTAATATAAATAAATATAACGAGATTTTGGTTCCATATCAATTATAAATAAACTGATGTCGAGCAATAAAAAAAAAACATTTAAATAAACGATTTTATTATTGTCTGAAGGTCGTCTTGGTAAAAAGAGTTCGTTTACCTTATCCTTGCGCGCCATGAGTTCATGGAAATGTGCTATTTGTAATTTTTGTTTTTAAAAAAGCTATATCATGAAAAGTACTTCAATTTTTTTTTCTTTAATACGTAAATCTTGTTAGATAACGTTGAATTTTTTTTAATAAATTTAATATATATTTTTAAACATTGAATAACAATATAAATGTATGGTATGGTCATGTTGAGAGAATGTTCAATGAAAGATTGTCCAAGAAAGGAACGTGGGCAATATGAATCGAGTGAGAATACAGGATAGTCCTCAGAATAAGTGGATAAATATGATATGAGTGGTTAAGTAAAGATGAGATACGTGTAAGAAGATTGAGCAAGTGGAATAGATGAAAGGTTATGAAGATTTAATGAGTCAGAATGTAGCGAAAGAAATGTGTCAGGCTATAGTTAAATGGATGTCCGTGAACTTAGCAGCGCCATTCAGTAACAAAAAAATTAAAAATTGGTAGTGCCTTGCCCTGCCGTTTCTTAAACGTAATTAGTAGTAGTATATAAGCTTAGACAAAGAGAATAATAATAATATATATACAGGGTGTAACAGCGAAACAAGCTACCTCGAATAACTTCTATGTTATTAAAGATACAATAAAATAGTATAAGACAATCTTATGCAGGACCAAGGGGGACATCCAACTTTAAAAGAAAATATTTTTTTAAACCAGTGGTTCTCAAGCAACAACAAAAGTTATGTTTTTTCAAATGAGATGCTATATATTTTTTAAGCCCATTCGATAGAATATTTTTTTCTGAATTCCATTATGTATTCGTTTTATACCCCTACATAAGTAAAATATTGAGAAAAATGCGATTGAAAGTTAAATAAATTTGATTTTTATAGCTACTTTTCAGTAGGCTATGAAACAAAATTGAGCTTAAATACATTAAATTATTTGTTATTTACCTTATAACACTATTTATAAAGTAAATAACAAATAATTTAATGTATTTAATTTATGTTTCGTTGTATTTAAGCTCAATTTTGTTTCATAGCCTACTGAAAAATAACTATAAAAATCAAATTTATTTAACTTTCAATCGCATTTTTCTCAATATTTTACTTATGTAAGGGTATAAAACGAATACATAATGGAATTCAGAAAAAAATACTCTATCGAATGGGTTTAAAAAATATATAGCATCTCATTTGAAAAAACATAAGTTTGTGTTGTTGCTGGAGAACCACTGGTTTAAAAAAATATTTTCATTTATAGTTGGATGTCCCCCTTGGTCTTGCATAAGATTGTCTTATACGATTTTATTGTATCTTTAATAACATAGTAGTTATTCGAGGTAGCTCGTTTCGCTGTTACACCCTCTATACGTAATGCTAATTACCAGATATTTATTGGTATTAAAATAAATTTAACTCTTACAATCAATTTTGCATAATCATTGTCAAATCACAAATTATTTGTTTTCTTGTTCCTATATTGACTGGCGCAGTAAAACTAATTTATTAAATATAATTGTCCATACCTACTTAACTATGGCAACATAAATAAGAAATTAAAGAATCTCAATAGCAATTTTCTTGTAATTGGTACCATTTTTGGAAAAAGTTATTTAGCATAAGTTGTGCGAAATATTAACACCTATGATTTTAAATACGACTATAATTAACTTTAAGTGCAGTAGTTTCGGAGATAATGCAGAAATAGAAAACATGACTAGAGTAAACATGCACTTCTATTCTTTTCAGATTAAGATGCACGCATTTATATCATATACATGTCTTAATTGAACATTTTATAATTTTGCTTTCAACTACTGTGCCTGTAGAGAGGCCACACATAAAAAGACACTCACACAGACATTATCATTCTGAAAATAGTCAGATTCGTTTCAGGTATAAAAAATTCGTGCTTTCTCGTTAACATTTCGAGTTCGAAATTTTCATAATTCATGCACAAAAAAAACAGTTATTTTATAAGAATGTTATTTTATTACATCACCAAAGCTTTGAAATTTTATGACAACATCACTTGCCTCACTCTTGTTTTCTAAAACGATCTATCTAAACAAAAATCATAAAATACTCGGCATTGTCATTTTTCATTTGGAACTTTTTTGGGCGCATACTCAAATGGCCCGGCGGTAGGGTTTGGACCTTTTTTGACCTTTCATTTTGCCCGAACCATCGGTTTAAGAAAAAGGTTCACCAATCCTCTTAAATTGCCTAGTTTTACGAGAAGTACGTATTAAAATGGAAGATTTGAAATTGGTACTTCTCTGCGAAATTTCCTTTAATTTTCTAAAATTAGTATTACAGGTAACAATGTATCAATAGGGAAAATATAATTTAGTTTAAAGTTGATCACGATGGAAGAAGTGTCGTTTTGTTTTCCTGATAAACAAGTGGCATAAAATTACCCACATCTACGTAACCATGGCAACATAAATAAGAAATTTAAGGAT
>OX063288.1:17419386-17446886 GCA_944039245.1 Nebria salina | reverse complement strand
AATGTATCAAAATGACATTTCTTAAGATATACTCTTTCACCAGATTATCAGTGACTACATATTTTTTTGAACACTTTGTGGAGAAGGGTTTTATGTTATTATTTCCAGTAAGTATACGTACTCATTGCATCTCATAATTATATAAACATACTATAATTGTTTCGCATTGAAGACTAAACAGAAGCGAGTTAGAAATTATCATCATACAATCACTGAAAACTAGTATTAGCTGTGATATAAATTTTATAAACACTAGATTTATCAAAATATCAGTAAGATCATGAAGGTATACGCGAACATGCGGTTGTCACAGTTTCTCACGCAGAATAACCTCTCTAACAACTTACGATATTACTGTCGATGTGTATATTATTTCTGCTGATCTTGACGAAATTTGTAAGCATGAACTTGTTATAATTCATGAATTCCATCATATAATCATTCGTGGTTACACAATGCGCCCTATTACCACTGGAAGTTTAATAGCTCGACTTAAAGATGATAGTCTTATATGATACCAACTATATCGTTTATCGCTAATAGAATATTCATGAGTCTTGCTCACCCTACATTACCACAGTATTATTGGTAAACATGAAATATATTGCAGATAAGTTGTGTAAACTCCCGAGCATCAAATCGAATTATTATTAAAGATCTCTATAGACTGACTAGGTTACTTAAGATTTAAATTATGATTAATTTCTTCAAATAATGCAAGATTTTCCGTTAACAGTGATAAGTGCAAATTTTTAATGCGTAATCTTAAAAAACTCGATCAGGAAATATCGTCCATAGGGCGTAAACTGGATGAATATAAACTTGAGAAAATATAAAATCCTTAATCACAAGTATTTGAAATAGCTAAATACGCATTTCGACAACGAAATTGTCATCATTAGTGGCGAAAATGAGGAGACAGTTTTACGTATCTTCTATGACTTTCAGTGGTGTAACCGTGTCAACAGGCATAGACTCTAAGTAAATTTAATTATTCGGTGTACAAATAAGTTTCTGCTGTTTTTGTGAATGAACGGAACCTACTGTTTTATTCGAAATATTGTCCATCGCTTGCCACTACTTTTTCCCACCTTTCTGGCAGAGCTCGCATACTGTTACGGTAAAAATATTCATCTTTTGAGGCTATCCAAGAATCAAGCCATTTTTTATGTCTTCATTAGAGCGGAACTGCTGATCTGCCAGACCATGTGCCATCAAGCGATCAAGTAATATCTGGGGAATAAGGCGGGTGGGGTAGGACTTCCCATTTGAGTGTTTCCAGGTAGGTTTTAACGGGTTTGGCAACGTGAGGCCGAGCGTTGTCATGCTGTAGAATCACATTTTCGTGCCTCTGCTCGTATTGTGGCCGTTTTTCGCGCAGTGCTCGGCTCAATCGCATCAATTGTTGTCGATACCGATCCTCAGTGATGGTTTCGTTCTAGCAATGCCTCCAATTCAGCGTCTTCGTAGGTTTTTGGCCTTCCTTCACGTGGACGGTCGTCAACATCGAAATCACCGTCTTTGAAGCGCCGGAACCAATCACGGCACGTTGTTTCACTTTAAGAAGCAGCTTCTTCGTACACTTTTTGGAGCTCTCGATGCGTTTCAGTCGCCGTTCTCTTCAAATGAAAGAAGAAAATCAATGCTTTCCGCAAATGACGATTATTTGGCACAAAATCAATCATTTTCATACAACCAAAAGTATATGACGCCAAAACAAAATCACTAATGTGTAAAAACGGTTTGTTTACCATACGTCTAAGCCTTCTATTGACAAACAGCGGGAACCTAATTGTGCACCTAATACATTTTGCTAACAAGCACATGCACAACGGTGCACCTAACATTTGTTTATGTATTAAACCAAGCCAGTTGAACGCTTTATTTTCGAATATTATACTCCTATTATTTTTAATCAACATAAAATATGCTCAACGCGTTGAAGACTAATTTCTTATTTGAAAAAATATTTTTTTAAATAAAATTTTAAAAAAGGGTATTGTTGTGACAATTACGCAATTTATATGTGCACTATCAGGAGTAGGCGAATATTTTCAAAAAGAGTCGCTCTGTAACACACTTATAAGTCACGCCGGATTGCAGAAAAAAATTAGTAGACATTATGTTTTTAGAGCTATAATTAGTGAAAATTTAACTTTCAAAACGAATGTTTTTATTATGAAGTGCATAAAACTATAAATATTTTAATGAATTTTTTTATATATTGATTATTACTTGTAAAGTGCGCCGAGCTGCCAACTGGTTGACAATTTAGTACATTTCAGGGCTTTGGCCACTCTAGAGAATCAAAAAAATCGAGAAAATTTATTTTTCGTCTTAAATGATACTTAACCCTTAAACGGCATACTTCCGAAAAATTACTTAAAGAGCACACTGGGTGTTTGACAACCGGAATGATTCACACGTGTTTTGTGCAGACGGTATTAAATATTTTCTTAGACCAAAATTATTTGATAAATTTTTAGGTAAAAATATTGAAAATTACCTGAGTTATAATTTTTTGAGTAAAAAATTCATTATTTCCATTTTGTTTTAAACATATATTTTTTAATCTAATTTAAATTAAACAAATAGCTATAAAACCTATTCTTTAAAGAAGAATAGGTTTTATAGCTATTTATTTAATTTAAATTATATTAAAAAATTTATGTTTAAAACAAAATGGAAAAAATGAGTTTTTCATTCAAAAATTTATAACTCACGTAATTTTCAATATTTTTACCTAAAAATTTAAGAGCATACTCTTAAAATACTATACTTTCAGAAAAAAAATTAGTACAATAGTGATACTAAAAGGTATTAATTTTGGCAAATGAAAACTCAATTTTATGATTTTATATTTAAATCAATTTATTTGTGTATAAATGCATTAAAATTGCTATCAAAATAAAAAAATATATAAAAGAGACATACAAAAAAAAATTTGTCACACGGTTCCCCGCCAAAAATGCCTTCCTCAAACTGCGTATCTAACAATGTTTCACGCAACATTCGCTGTCGTAGATTGTGCGGCATCTACAAAAGCAAAAATTATTTCATTTCAGATGATATACTTAAGTTGAAAGTTGAACAAAAAACAATATTACAAGAAAAAACTTTTACAGCGTATGCTTCGATCAGCTGCTGAACGTATACAAATGCTTGGAGTCTTATACTAACTTACTGTACTTAAATTTGAGACCTTAATGAGCCGCTAGATATCGACACATATTCAAATTTTTCGATTTTAGTATGGTTTATTAGAGCGCAAAGTTGGCGTTGGGTGTTTGACACCCAGTGTGCCGTTTAAGGGTTAAAGATGTAAGGCATAAGGGACAATTTTATTTATTCTCCAGAAAATTTAACTACAACTTTATCTTTAAACGTGTTTTTCTAGAAACTATATTTTTAAAACTGCGCGAAACAAAACTCTTATACTAGTCAATCAATAGACATGAATCTTTTACAATCTTAATTAATAGAAAGTTTTTGGATGTGTGAACTTGGCACAACGAGTATAGGCACAAATTATAAAAACTATTGCATTATTTTGTGCCTTATTTGTGCCTATTTGTGCTCAAAGAATTACATTGTTATTCCTACTGGTTCTAGAGTTATGAACAATAACATGAGTATTGTGCCAAGTTCACACCAGCACAACAAAAATAAAATTTTAAATATTTTCTTAACTAATTATTTTGTGCTTAATTTGTGCCTATTTGTGCCCTAGAAATAAATATTCTAAAACAAATGGTTTGGCAACTGATGACTTCAAAATGTACATGGTGCTAAATTCACACTAGCACAAAACAAAATTCAAATTCAAAATTTTTCTTCACCAATATTTTGTGCCTAATTTGTGCCTATTTGTGCCCTACAAATTTTGGTTCCATCATGTCCGGTAACAAAGTTAGAAGCATTTGTTTTTTCGCCTATGTGAAGTTGGCACAAAACAAAATTCAAATTTTTTCTTCACAAATATTTTGTGCCTAATTTGTGCCTATTTGTGCCCTACAAATTTTGGTTCCATCATGACCGGTAACAAAGTTAGAAGCATTTGTTTTTTCGCCTATGTGAAGTTGGCACAAAACAAAATTCAAATTCAAATTTTTCTTCGCCAATATTTTGTGCCTAATTTGTGCCTATTTTTGCCCTAAAAATTTTGGTACCATCATGACCGGTAACAAAGTTAGAAGCATTTGTTTTTTCGCCTATGTGAAGTTGGCACAAAACAAAATTCAAATTTTCTCTTCACCCATATTTTGGGTCTAATTTGTGCCTATTTGTGCCTTACAAATTTTGGTTCCATCATGACCGGTAACAAAATTAGAAGCATTTGTTTTCTCGCCTATGTGAAGTTGGCGCAAAACAAAATTCAAATTTAAATTTTCTCTTCACCAATATTTTGTGCCTAATTTGTGCCTATTTGTGCCCTACAAATTTTGGTTCCATCATGACCGGTAACAAAATTAGAAGCATTTGCATTTTGGCCTATGTGAAGTTGGCACAACACAAAAATAAAATTCAATTTTTTTTCACCAATATTTTGTGCCCAATTTGTGCCTATTTGTGACATACAAATTTTGGTTCCATCATGGCCGGTAACAGAGAAATAAGCAGTTGTATTTTCGAATATGTGAAGTTCACAAAATAAAACCCAATCATTTTATAAACACGATCTTGTAATTTGTTCCTAAAATGCTTATTAGGCTGCACGTGTATATCGGTATCAACAAAATATTAAATTAAGTGCGGAAATGATAATCAGACAAAATATATTACAAACACTGTTATTTTTCTGACTAGATAGAGGGTTGATAACATTAGATCTATATATCATTCATGTTAAATTGAACAAATAGACTAGTAAGATGAGTTCCTCTAAAACTGATTATTGAGCCTCCAAAGCAAATTTATTTGAGAACATATTGGCAGTCGATAATATTTTTGCAACACCATGCATTTGCTAAATTGAAAATTTAGGGTACTTTTCGTTTTTGGATGGCTGTTTTGATGATACATTCTCATTGTGATCAAAAAACGGCTTCTTGAAAAATAAAAGTGAATAGTTAACCAGTTATAAGTGACAAATTTCGTACAAATTACATTAATTTTAGAGAACAATTAACAAAATGCTGATATATCAAAAAGTCGTACTAACATTTTTAGGGCAAAATTTATTCTTGAAAATAATTTTGTATTTGATATTCACTTTTTTATACGCAGTATAAGTAAGTATTGTTATCATGAAAAATTTCGAACTCGAGATTTTAACGGATATATACTTTTTTACCTTCCCTGAATCGATTACGACTATTTTTGGAATGTGTGTGTGTGTCTGTGTATATTTTCTCTACAGCCTTAAAGGTTGACGCTAAAATTATGAAGCTTTAAACTTAAGATTTGCATATGTGTGCACCTTAATTTTTGAAAAAATATTAAAAGTGGAAGTACCTGTTTACTTTAGTTATTTTTTAACTAATTTATAGGGCAAAAATAGGCACAAATTAGGCACAAAATATTGGTGAAGAGAAACTTTGAATTTTGTTTTGTGCCAACTTCACATAGGCGAAAAATCAAATGCTTCTAATTTTGTTACCGGTCATGATGGAACCAAAATTTTTAGGGCACAAATTAGGCACAAAATATTGGTGAAGAAAAAATTTGATTTTGAATTTTGTTTTGTACCAACTTCACATAGGCGAAAAAACAAATGCTTCTAATTTTGTAACCGGTCATGATGGAACCAAAATTTGTAGAGCACAAATAGGCACAAATTAGGCACAAAATATTGGTGAAGAGAAAATTTGAATTTGAATTTTTTTGTGCCAACTTCACATAGGCGACAAAACAAATGCTTCTAACTTTGTAACCGGTCATGATGGAACCAAAATTTGTAGGGCACAAATTAGGCACAAAATATTGGTGAAGAAAAAATTTGAATTTTGTTTTGTGCCAACTTCACATAGGCGAAAAAACAAATGCTTCTAACTTTGTTACCGGTCATGATGGAACCAAAATTTGTAGGGCACAAATTAGGCACAAAATATTGGTGAAGAAAAAATTTGAATTTGAATTTTGTTTTGTGCAAACTTCACATAGGCGAAAAAACAAATGCTTCTAACTTTGTTACCGGTCATGATGGAACCAAAATTTGTAAGGCACAAATAGGCACAAATTAGGCACAAAATATTGGTGAAGAAAAATTTTGAATTTTAATTTTATTTTGTGCTAGTGTGTATTTAGCACCATGTACATTTTGAAGTCATCAGTTGCCAAACCATTTGTTTTAGAATATTTATTTCTAGGGCACAAATTAAGCACAAAATAATTAGTTAAGAAAATATTTAAAATTTTATTTTTGTTGTGCTGGTGTGAACTTGGCACAATACTCATGTTATTGTTCATAACTCTAGAACCAGTAGGAATAACGATGTAATTCTTTGAGCACAAATAGGCACAAATAAGGCACAAAATAATGTAATAGTTTTTATAATTTGTGCCTCCACTCGTTGTGCCAAGTTCACACATACAAAGTTTTTTACCAAACATCGTAGGATGTTTTTTTAATTGTTGATAGTTTTTTTTTATTAACAAAATCTTTGCCAATTTTTAGGTAAAATTCGTACTCTTTTTTTTAAATCGCGCGTCATTTCTAAAAAAATCAATAATTTTAAATTTGGCTACGTAGTTCGAAAGCTTATATATTGCAGATTTATAATCCGTTTTTGTCCCAGGTCTACTTCTAAAAACCTTCATACTACACTAGCGCTCCCAATTTCATATATTTAGTTATGAAAATAAAAAATGATGTGTAGTCAAATACCTGTTTAGTAAAGACCTGTAGACGATTTTTATACAACATGTATACATTCGTCAAGAAAATATCTGCAAAAAGACCGTTTTTTTCTAGCTCTCGAGTGGTCTAACCCCTGCAAGAAAAAAAATTGAGCTGGTACGCTAACGCACGATTGGGACATTATGGGTTAAGGGGAACTCGCAGTTGAACGCCAGAGCTGCATTGCAGTAGGACGATCAAATACTGTCTCTTTTGAATAAACAATCAATTTTATTTTCTTTCAAAGTATCCCCATTGATGTCAGTTTAGTGAGAAATAAACAGATAAATTAGTATTTCTACAGACAATTTCATAGTTTTTTTTTATAATAAATAAAACATTGAGCACTGTTTTCTTTATTCCTTGTATTAATATACATTTGCTATAACTCAAAAATTTTTGTATAATATGTACAATCATTTTAATTTTAGCATTCTGCGAATACGTGTGACCTGATGCTTCACTGTAAAAATATTCCACTCATTTTACTTATGTAAAAACTATATTAACCTGTTTGATTTTCTTTTTATACATCGAATTATTTATTTTGCATGTTCTACAAGATAAGTGATAAAATTCAAATTGGTTAATTAAATTTGGAATACACAAAAGATCTCTTCATTGTAACACTGCTTTC
Source organism: Nebria salina (assembly GCA_944039245.1). Taxonomy (NCBI): domain Eukaryota; kingdom Metazoa; phylum Arthropoda; class Insecta; order Coleoptera; family Carabidae; genus Nebria; species Nebria salina. The sequence continues at coordinate 17,439,411 of OX063288.1, read as the reverse complement.
GTAGATCAAACAATATAAATAAATGTTATTTTTATGTATTTTTTGCAATATACATTCATTTAAAAACTAAAATCAGCATTGGCAATATACAAATAAATGTTTGTTGCCTAGCAAAGTACAGTTTGCTATATGTTGCATTCGGTGTTTTCCGCAATCTGTACGTTGTTATTTAAACGCACTCTGCTAAGCGAAGTCAAGTTTAGTTTAACGTTTTAACGCTTTGTTTATGCCTCCAGATCCTTTAAAATATTGAATGTAATTATGTGATAATTCGATAAAGTATTGATTATATTTGATTACAAAAGAATATTACATAGCGCTACTGATTGTTTTCCTTTAATTTGCATATTTATAAGAATAGAAAAATGAGCAATAAGATAATTTTAAGCAGTTGAAAAAGTAACGGATACGGCAGGGATCGAACCCGCGACCATCGGTTGCGCGCCGATCGCTCTAACCACCTAAGCTACGCATCTACTGACCACAACCGTCTCTCTTTCAACTGCTTCAAATTCCAAGTGTTAGCAAGTTTCTTAATGAGAATTCATTATATATAGTAATAATGTTTATCCTTTTGAGCAATAAAGTGAATTATAACCGCCCTCACAACTTAATACTACCTTGGAAGACGGTTAGACACGGGAAATATTCAAGGCCATTTGAAAACATGTCGATTTTTACAAACAGGCTCTGCGAAAATTTTATGAGCAATTTTATTGGTCCATCTGGCTGTTTCAAGCCTTCTGACACATCGAAATCGGGCAGCTAACAGATAGATGAAATCTCAAAATTCATGGAAAATATATTCCGGTCTCATTTGAAAGACAAACATTTTAGCTATGCCTTTAAAATTTCATCAAAATTCTACTTGTTATTTGCTTGTGCAGGATGTTTTTTTTTGCATGTGTGTGTGTGTGTTGTTGTTGTGTTTAACTGAGTGAGTGTCTGGTGACCCGAGTTATCTGCATCTACTAGCTAGCCATTGACCTGTCCTCCGGAGCGACCTTGAGACCTTGGTGGACGCGTACACGCGGTTAAACCTGCCAAATGATTAAGTCGATCCATACGTCAAGAATGACTTTCATTTAACCTTCAGACTAACCTTACCAAATTTTCAATTTAAATGTATTCGATGCAGAATACAGACAGTTACTATAGAACGGGATTAATTTTTTTAGCTCGCTGTACATAAACTACAAAGATCTTTGTAGACTCAATGTTTGCAGTTCTAAGAGAGAAACGATCGGTGCTCGGGATCGAGGACTACTTGGACTGTCCCATAATAAACTTTAATTTTTCTTAGACGCTATCGGCCAATCCTCTCCATTATCAATAATAATGCTCAGTATAATTTAAGTAAATCTTTCAATTGTAAATATCGCACATCTTTATATAATGTATTGAAAGAGTATATCTATTAACTTTTACACTACGTTCTCTCTGTCTCTCTCTCACTAACTGTAACATCTTAGGAATAAGAGATTTTTTAGAATGTTTAATCTTTATTCTCTGAAATTTATTGGTATAAAAACTTCATACTTTATCAATATGAAAGAAAAATTGTTACTATAGATAATAATTGTTACTATAGATAATAAAATTGTCCTTAAACATTTTTAATTTTTTCTTACGAAATAATAAAACATTCTATACAGGATCATTTAATAATTCTGATTTTCTATACATCAATTTTGTGAACATCCCTCTAACTAGTATCAATTTTTAAAAACGAAGGAATTATATTTATAAGAAATCTTTTTTTTATTAAAGATGATATAATGTGTCTTTATAGAATTTTAAAACTTGATTGTAATAAAAATATATAAGCTATGTTATTATAGTGATTTTCATGTAGAAATGGTAATGACATATATGTAGTACATATACACAAAAAAAAAATTGTCTCGATCCAGAGAAGAGACCCCTCTATTTTGTGGCGCTGAAACGGAATATGATCTCCAAAATTTGTGAAACATCCCCATTTTCCCCCAAGCAACCCCTTATAAGGGGTAGGATTAATTTCTGATTAAAAGTCGAGATATATACGGATTCCCATGTTTTTTGGGGTGCTGAGAACGAATATGGCTATAAAAAACAATTTTTAACCCTCGGGACACCCCTTTACAGGGTCTGGAATATGGTTGAAATGTGATATTTTATGAAAAATCGAGATGTATATGGATTGGAAAAAATAAAGGAATCCATACGCATCTCAATTTCAAACCCCTAATAAAATGTATTTTCTGGGCTGAATACAGAAGGTTACATCAAATTCTAAATATAAATAAAATTAAAACAAATATTCAGGGTTGCATTTAAATAGAAGTTTGAAACAAATTTTCATGAAATATTTAATTTTATCTATCTACATCAAATAATATTAATATACTACATCCCCAAGGTCGGATTTAGGGAGTAGTGTAAACAAGGAAAATATGTAAAAATGTACTATAGAAAATTGTGAAGTTGGGTTTCTTTAGTTATGTCTTTGAATATATATTTTAATAAGAATGGCAACCAAAGTGCTGTTTCTAGCGAGATTCTTAGGAACCACAATAAAAAACAGAGAACGAGTATGTTATCTCTTTTTGGCAAAACTTTCCTGCATGCATGATTCGTATTTTATGTTATGCACAGAGAAAGAAAGTATCGGCATTTTAAAGTGCAAGTAGGAATTAAAGTTTGGATAAAAAAATGTTGTGAATATAGTTTTAAGAGTACGTATGTACGTACATACATACATTCTTACGTGTTTAATAAAATTTTCATTTTTCATCATAACATTTAGCATCTCGAGCAAATTTTAATGTTTTCGATTCTAATAATAACATTTTGTGTATTTTACTTTTTCCCAACAGCTCTATCATATACATTTTGTGAGGCAAACAATCTTCAATATCCGAAAGCCAATCGGGGATACTTATTATTAATTTCTAACACTATTTGAGTAATCAATTTCTGCTTAAATCCTACTACATGTTTTTTCGATTCATAAAAATTATTAATAATAAACAAACAATCTTTCATAATGTTCACAACTATATCTGTTGGTCTACACCGTCTACACAAATAGTCTATTTGATTTGATTTACCATAATCTCGTAAAACAGTTAATATTTCTGATTTATCATACAGAGCATCTTTATTAGAAGATCTGTTATTTTTCTAACTAGATCGATGATACATAACAATCAACTAACAATGCTTACGCCGAAAATAATATAATCCAGCAATAAATTAATCTTTAATAGCAAAAATAAATGGGTACGGCATTATCTGCAAAAACAACGCGGCAATAAGGGTGTTATGAACCCTCTATCTAGTTCGAATAATAACAGTGTTTGCAATAACAATTTTGTATAATAATCATTTCATTCATTCAATTTAATCTGTTGTACATACATACACACCGATATACACATACAACCTAGTAATCATTATCATAACACTTTAGAAGAATGTTGTTACTAAAAATGGCACCTTAACTTAAATAAAGCACTGACTTGCAAATTCCACGATCTACAGTGAAACTAATTTTATAAATACTGGGGACGACCAGAAAAAGTCATGTGGATCTCATACGGTAATAAATTCAATGGCAATGCAAATCGACATATACATTTAAATATATATACATGCATATATCGATAAAAAATTTAACTAAATAAAAAGGAAATATTTTACTCGTTGGTTTTATTTATTTAAAACCAAAGGGAAAATGGAAATATACACGGTCAACGCTGAGAGATGTGTTTTCTTATGGCGAGAATCTGTGGTGCATATATTTTGAGGCATTACGCCTATATGTGGGGCTTAATCAAAAACCAAAATAAATCAGTTACTGGCAATTGAATAAGCTTTGTGATATTGTGTGTGAATAATGGCAAACATAATTAACCTAGGATCGGTTGCGCTGTTAGAAATAATCTAACAATCTTTGTAACTTGAATTTTTTTCCTTTTTTTATGCTAAATATTTCTGAATTTTTTAAATAATTACATTTTAATTTTGTTTAAAACGTCTGTGTAATTAAATAAAGAGTTATATAGTATAATAATAAGTTTTAGTCTGTTTCTTAATCTTAGATAAAGCGCGACCGATCTCTTTTCAATCACTCACATGCGCAGTGAGTTAAAGAAATTGTCATAATAGTTCAATGTACAGGCGGATAGATGGCTGTGTACGTTTCTATACATTTTTAGCGTTAACACGCGTTGCATGTAGGTTGCCATTCTTATTAAGATATATATTCAAAGGTTATGTCATTGTTTGGGTAATTTAAATTTTTGTTTTTTTTTGTTATGTCGTCTTTTCGATCATAATGAACGTTTACCTATTCCATTTTTTTTTGCTTCTCTTGCGAAGAGAATAAAGAATATCACCTTAATATCACTCACAAAACATAACTGAGAAACGAATTCTAAATCTTCACACCAACAGAAAAGTCAATTGTTTGTGATTATATTGCCAATGCTACGGTTTATTTTATTATCATGTTGTATACAAAAAATGCCATATATTATATAGAGACAGATAAACATCAAAATAAATAATATATATCTCATTCTTCATTTGGTAAAGGAATTTAAATAAGTTTTATCGCAAATGACGACAAACCAAGTCATGCGAGCAAATTCCAGTTACACCGCGTAAGTGTTGTGTTGGAATCTTTCGACATACAGGTAGTTGAATCAGTTTCCTTAGTTCTGTCTGTTGCAGCGTCACCATGAAATGGGCTGTTTATGAAAATCGAATCTCAGTTATTGCGTTTGCATAAATACGAAAAGAGTTCGAGTGAAAAATAATTTATAAAATTGGTCTAAGTTTAGTTAACTGCGTCTTAAAACGGTATGATGAATTGTCGAGCATGAAGGACGAAACAAGAAATGGGCCTCTACTGACTGTGCCTGCCACCTATGGTCTTTATTCGCTGCGTAAGCGTAACATTATGGCCAGAGGGCTGTATGTACAAGAATAATATTGCGTCTCATCAGGAATACTTTCGACGATCTTCGGACCATCTCGTAATTCCAAAGCTAATGGCAATTAAAGAGACAATATCTTGTTTGCAGGTGAGACAATGTTCACCGAGGAGAAAAATTTTAGCCTCCAAAACGACAAGGTGTGAAACACCACTGCTGCGGCCAGGAAGGTAATTCCGAAACAGCATAGAGGGCAACACCCAATGTCAGTGATGGAAAGATGGGCAGTGAGTCAGCCATGGGTAACTGCTTTCCAAATACGTATAAAATGATTAAAACTGGTATCAAAGTAAAAACAGGATGTGTTGATGTGGATGTGAAATCCCCGGATTCTGGGACTATTTAGTGGATAAAAATGGGTTTTCCTGCAGGTCTCTGTTACTGCCTAAACCACGACCAAAACCACTAAGAAATGGTTGCGCTACAATATTCCAGCATTCATTTCTACTGAAGATTTGCCCTCTGGCAAGTCGGACTGAACTTGCCGGACTATAATTTATCATCTGTTTTGCTGTACGACTCTTCATAAAGATTTCTCTTGAAATCGTACGTCTTCGCAAGGGGTCTTTAGGTCTGCATTTCGAAGATAATTAATTTTTATTTCATTCGTTCACAGCACATTTCTTCATTGCTTGTTGCCTTCTGGCTTATTCCAATTCAGGTGTGTCAAAATACACAATTCTAGTTCTGATTAGTCTTCGGTCATCAGCAACTGTTGTTTTTCGAGATTGGTCTAGTTTATATTTTATTTTTGGCGTTTGAAGGGCATTTTCGATAATTTTTTTTATACGGTAAACTGTTCTGGCTATTTTTTCAAAATTATTGTCCTTCGTTGAAATAAGAACTAGACTTTCTTATACGTAGTAGGTATAATATGTTTAGATAGGAAGAATATTAAAATACTAATTTTTAAGCATTCAAAGAAAATAAATATTTATTCATAAACGCTTTATTTAAAATTATGGGCGGACGTTTTTAAGTTTTCAACAACTGAACTTTTAAATATACTATTTTTAATATTTTACTATACTTTGGAACGCTCAACTTTAAATATATATGTGACAATAGATGTTTAATGTCTGAAATTATTTAGGTTTACTGTTAAATAATTAACAAGCATAGTTGATATTTATTAAATGTAATTTTTTATACTTACGTAACTATGGCAAGATAAATAAGCAATTTTATAACAATTTTCTTGTAACTGTTACACTTTTTGAAGAAAAATGGTGAAAATTATATATAACTATTTTTAGTGCAGCCGTCACTGAAATATAGCGGGAATGGCAAAATATGTCTAGAATAAATGCCCTTCCGATTTGAATATCATTTACAAAAATAAAAAATGTTTTTGCCAGCCATATATAAATATTTAGATTAAAATTTCATAATTTTTCCTTCAACAACAGTTTGTCATTCCAAAAAATATCCAGATTTATTTTCGAATGCTCTATTATTCTAAAAATTACAAGTATTTGTGTAACATTTTACTTAATGATGCTATTTTAGATGTGCTTTTTTTAAAATTTCTATATCAAACGAACAAAAACTCCATCCTGTTTCTATTTGTGATTTAAATTTTTTTTATTGCATATTCGTGACGTGATGGAGACGTTTTTATTTTATTATCACTGCTTTAAAGTTAATATTTTCAAATAGGCATTGTCTGAAATAAGGTTGCGTGACCGCTGATTTTAATGAAAATTGATTTATTTTATCAATTTTCAGATTACTGAACATTCAAGTTACATAAGTAATTCACTACAAGATGCTGCAAAAAACACTTTAAATATTATGTATTAGATTTCATAGTTAAACCATATTAAATAAATTAAAATTTTTACTTTTCCAGATAGAGTTTGAATGGTTTCCCAAAAATATGGTACATATACGTATTATGAAAACGAACCTAATGAAAGCTCACAATTCAATGAAGTACTGTTGCGTTTTAAGGTAAATTGAGATATACAATTTTTTAGGATTTTTTTCTTGGTATATAATATATTTTGAATTTATATTCAGATGAACAAGTACCTAATTTTATAATATATATTCCTATAATTGCTGACATAATTATAAAAACGTATCTATTCTCTATATACGCAATGTTAGTTTAGCTGATTTATCTGAAAATGATCCCTAAGATAGCAAATTTTATAAACACAAATTGTTAGAATTGTATAATAGCAACAAGCACAAATGATGACGAGTTCAAAGTGTAAAACCTTAAATTTTCAAATGAGCAACTGTTCTAAATAAGTATTAGATCCATAAGTTCATTTGCGCGAAAAGAAGGCATACATAGGATGTATGTAATATGAGTTAAAATAAGTGGAAAGTCCATTTAAACAACTGGTCCAAGAGAGTGGCACAATGTACGATGTAGAGAGAGTGTGGGTGAAAGCGGACTAAATATATAGGCCATGTCGTATTTAAAGAAACGTATGGAATATATTTAGAATTTACAGTATATTTGTGTTATTTGCTCTTATAAACCTGTCGCTCATTTGTATTAATCGGTCACATGTACCTTTCGTTCGTATGAACCTTTTACTTATTTGGATCAGTTGCTCATTTGAACCGTCACATATTCAAACATGTGGCTTATTTGAAAATTCGATATTTTTAATATCGCTCTTTTGAATCTGTCACTTATTTTAACCATCGCTAATATTTAATTGTTCATATTGTATTTCGCTCATATAATGATTTCATTCTTATCGCTCCAATTAGCTCGGTGTTTGTTTTTAAAAATTTCACTGATATTCTCCAAGGCTGTTTTAAATTAACAAATTTTCTACGAAACTAGAATTTGAAAGATTCTGTACTGCACTGGACTTTTTTATACGTAGAAGGTATATCTGTATAAATAGGAGCATAATAAAAAAAAAAAATCATTATAGATATATTAATAATTATTATGAACCGACATTTGTCAACTCTCAAATAATTTAAATATAATTTTAAATTTATAACTAATGTTTTAAACGCTTCTCTCATAAGCTAGTTTTCAAAATCGATATTAAATTTCAATTCCTAAATTATTTTAATCTATTTTGATTTATGTTTTTGAGAATGAGCTGCTTAAAAGACTAGTTGCGAGCAAGAGGAATACAAGAGCATGTATATAAAGAGCGCTTTTTCTAACGTTGTTAAAGCCTTGTTCTCACGAAGAAATTTCTGCAAATTTCAACACGAAATTCTGTATCAGAAATTCCAAATCACGTCATTTAGAGGTTATGTCTGAAAGTCCTTAAAATTAGAACATGTTCTAAAACTTGCAATTCTGTTTCCTCGACTTTCAGCTTCAACCTATCAGAGATCGGTTTCAAGTCACATGGCGGTTTCAAGTCACATGGCGCACGCGCGAATATTCCACATGTTCAAAATTCTAAGCACGAGAAAAATATTTTATGTTCCCGTCAACATGTGTTTTTTGAAAAATATTATACTATCTCATAAAATTTAAATGAATGTACCAATGGCCAATTACTTTAACACCGACCATTTCATAAATGTTGACCTTTTTGAGGGGTCTAAACGCCCATTTTCCGGTGGATTCTTGATTCGAATTTAGTTTTGCAAAACATTTCGAACAAGTAAGACCGAAGATTATATTGTGTGTTAAAAAATATGAAGTCAATTTCAAAAAATAAAAAGAAGGTGAACATTAATTTTGAAAGAAATATTAATGATTTATAATTCGCAAAAAACCTTTGAAAAAGTTGGCGTCACTTAACCTAAGTTCATTTTCTAACATGGCTAATATCCATCACCATCATCACGTTTTAACAGCCACCTACGTGACCAAAATTTACGTTTCTTTTATTTGTCTTCTTAATTATCGAACATAGAGCGATTACACTCAAGACAGTTTTGAAAGATTCTTTATTCGCCATTTTCAAAAAGATTTCATAATATAAAATTTCAACCATTTTTGTCCGTGTGAACAACATCGTATCCGTGCAAGTTTATTTCTTGAAATTTTATTTCATGAAATAGAATTTTGAAGAAATTTTATTGCATCGTGAGAACAAGGCTTAACTTAATATAGATCGGTTATAAAATATACTATAAACAGTATTATGAGAATAATACTAAAGTTTAAATGTAAGGTATTATGATTGGTCTATTTAAATGACCGATTGATCTGATGCTAAGACCCTACGGCCACTTCGGTGACTATAACGGCGTCTACGGTTTGGACGTCGTCCTTGTGTCTTTCACACCTGCATTATAAAAATTCAACATGTCATATCGATACCACAAGACATTATACAAAGGATTAAGTAGGTTAAAGAATAAGGAGACAGTGCCTTCAAGCCCTGTTAATTCTTGTCCACGACAAGCTCATCCACCAACAGGTCCAACCATGTCCCTCTGCAAGGTCCACCCTGTTGGCAGACATCCACTATAGGCATCCTCTAACAAGTCTAATCCTGGAGCTACCAGTCACACCCTGCTAGAAAGACAACCACCAACAGGTCCAACCCTGCTCAATAGCCAGTTACGCCCTGATGGTAGGCTTCCATTACGGGCATCCCCTAATGGGTCCTAACCTGGAACTACCAGGCACATCCTTCTAGGTAGGCAACACCAAGTAGATCCAACCCTGGACCTCTGGCAGATCCACCCTACTTGGACGGATTTCCCTCAGGTCCACCCTGACGTAGAATCACCCGCACCCATGGTGCAAGTACTGAAATACAGATCCTGCAATCGAAATACAATCATATCCTGTATTGAATTACCTTCTATAAGATCTTATCTTGGAACAAGCCAAGCACGCCCTGATTAACTGATATAACATTGAGGATAAAAAAATACAACAGTACCTGAAATGACAGTAAGAATACTCACTCAATAATTAGCAATCCGCCATAAACATACAGCATTGGTTTGACCAACAGCATCGCTCGCCTCTTGGCCTGCGTCAACCCCTCGTATGCACTCACACATCCACAATTCACCCACTAACAACCATAGTGCACGGGCTCACGCATTAACGGTGATTTTCTAGTTAAAAAAATATAGTTCAACGCTGGCTTACTGTGAAATCTTAAGAACACAGGACCGTAATAAATTAATGCTTTACATGTATGAATAATTTAATGAGTTCGAATGAAGCGACAGAAGTGTGTAAGAATAGAGTTGAATGACGAAAGATTATAAAGATGTTAAAGTATGCAAAGATGTGAAAGAATGTAAAGGGTTTTCTGCCACCCCATTTGATGGGATTAGGCATGTTGATATGTATGTATGTGAAAATATGGCACAGGTACACATTACGAAGAATCGTTTGAAATAAATTATTAAAACGATGAAATGACTAGATTAAACATGCATTTCTGATTTGAATATTACCCACATACGTACACACTCGAACTCGATTCAGGAAATGTCATACGTATTTCAGTTAAAATGTCGTGGTCGATTTTTCTTCACGATTACAATGCTTACTTTAAATTCGTATAAGAACGTAAAAAGAGATTATTGTTTTGATAAACACACTATCAACAACAACAAAACAAACAGTAAATAAGTTCTAAAATAGAATGTCATCGCAGACGTCTTTTCTTTGTTTATTGAATAAAATTGTTTGTATAAACACGTTAATTGATAAATGAGCATCTATGCATTCACTACTGTTCTAAAGCTTTTGCGTTGTTCCAGATATTTATCGCACTGAGCATTGTGTGCGCGTACATTGTTCGTTGATCCTTTCGCTAAAACCGACAAACCGTCAGAAAGCGTTCGTGCGCGTTAAAACAGTAGGTTCCTATGCACGCATTCCGTACTCACTTGAACATGTGTGCGTGTAAACCGTTTGTGCGCGCAAAAATGCTCAAATCAGTGCCCAACCTAAAACGCTTAAAATACGAGAAATTAAATAATCACAAAAAATTGTTTTTAATTTAGTTTATTAAATTATTTTACAATAATATTCATATTAAATATTTGACATTGAGAAAAATGTATCGGATGCCACTGGGGAACGAAGCCAGAACCCCCGCGGAATCCGTTATATTTTTCTCAATGTCGTATACATAATTTACGCCGTAATATTTATTTCAATATGAATATTTAACAATATTTCATTGTATATAGTTGTTGCTTTAAAATAAAATACTTTCGATTTTGTTATTTTGGGAAACTTTTCGTTTAATTTCACTTTTTCATTATAATGATTGGTATTGCTATTTTCATTTTCTATTATTGCGCTTATAATTAGCTCAACCATGCGTACCGAATTTATTAAAGAAATCCGAAAAATATGTTTTCGGCTATATAGTATAATTTAGTTCTAAATTTGGTCTGGATTCAAAACTGTAAAATCATTTGATTCCAATTTTAAAGTTCGTTCAAGAAATAATCACATAAATATTAAAGAATAAATAAATTTCAATTTTAGCAGGTATATTATCATTGTTCACTAAAAGCGTTTTTGTTTTTAGATTAGTAAACAATTTTCAATTAAAGAATAACATTTTAAAACGCGCTAAATTTATGTCTCTATGAACGGTAACAATGACAACCAGCGCGTGGTTACAATCTCACTATAAAGTTACAGAACAGATGGGAAAATGAACATAAATTTTCAAAATATGTTCATGACAGTTTTAACCTATTATTGGCAGCAGACACTTCTGTTGCACTTGCGTGTGATGCCAGATATGCGGTATCGTCTGCATATGTAGCAGTAGTTACGTTTGCAGCACAGGGCAGATCTGCGGTATATATCTGGTACAGGACCGGCCCGAGGACGCTTCCATGGGGTACCCCTGCATTTATACGATAGTGTTTGGAGTAATTTTCTTTGTGATTAACTTGATAGAATCTTTCGCTTAAGTAGGATTTAAGTATGAGGTAGTATTGGTGTGGAAGACTTTTTTGATTTTGTATAATAAACCTGGGTGCCAAACCCTATCAAAGGGTTGACTGATGTCTAGGAAGGCGACCGAACAGAATTGTTTTTCTTCGAGAGCCTTCTCTATTTCATTGATAACTCTATTGTTGAATGTTGGTTTCTAACCCAAATTTGTGTTCTGGGATCAGATTATGGTCTTCAATTATGGGTTTTAAGCGTTTTAGTATTAATTTTCATGCATCTTAGATAAAGAGGAATGAAGAGATATGAGTCTGTATGATGTTATTTCGTGATCTGGTTTGTGTATCATAATTATTTGTGCAAATTTCCACAACATTGGGGAAGCATTGGATTCGGATAACGGCATTAAATATTTGTGCAATTGCAACTGGGACCTTTTCTGGAAGATTTTTAAGTATATTAGCAGTTATCAGATCATATCCTGGGGTCTTTTTGTGGTTCAAGGAACGAATTTCGTCCTTGAGTTCTACAACGGTGAAGCATCTTAACGGAAGGGATAGTTGCAGTGGAGCATCAAGGAATGATAAGAGTATGTTCTCTTCATCAATTGTTGTCTGCGATGTATTTGGTTTAAAGGTTTTTGGATAGCTCAGCAAAAGTTTCAGCCTTGCTTTACTCTGATCTAGCCCATGTACAATTTTGTCTCTAATGAGAAGAGGTATATTCATTGTAGTAACTTTTGTTTGTTGATGTAGGTGTAGAATGCCATACTGCCTCCTGTATGAGCTTTGTAAGATTTTCAACCGCAGAATCCAGTTCGTTTTCAGATTTAACGATATATTGGTGTTAACATTTTCTTGCAGATAGTTTGGAAAATCGTTCAATTAGTTTTTCGGTTTGAAAGAAAGTGTTTTTCGAAAAAATTTTTGGAAATAGTTGGCTATGATTGGAAAGTGATCAGACGAGAGATCAAAGCACTCACTCTCGTCGATGTAGTTTGGTGATATACTTTTTGTTACAAAAAAAGTCTAGTGCATCTGGGATTTTGGTTGGGTCTGTTGGCCAGTTGGTGGGTTTTCCGGAGCTTATTTGATCGTAGCCTTTAGCAAGCATTGTGTAGTTCTCTACCTTTGGGGTTTGTAAGCCTTGATCCCCATGAAGGATGTTTCGCGTTAAAATCACCACCAACTATGAATCTATTTTCAAGTAGATGGAAATAATGATAAAATTGATTTTGTTTGATTAAGGGATTAGTACTCCTTTGAGGCAAAAAAAAGAGCGTTTTTTGCGAATTTTTTTTTAAGAACAAATAACAACCGATTGGAAAACGGAAAACACTGCAATCTTTATTGATATTTCGTCTTTAAATCTATATTTTTTTTTTGCGAGATTTAAGTCACTCTCGTAGCCACTGCACCAGATGCAGCGCGACGCTGCAGCCCGAACAGCGCTTACTGGTGGGACATCTCCACGTGGTCCAGGTCAAGCAACAACAAAAATTGAGATAAAAGCGTGCACCGAAAAGCCATTTTTCAACCAATCATAAAACGAATATGTACCTTGACAGATAATTTAGGGTAGAACTCGGAACACGAAAATTTAATCAAATCGGATAACCCGTTCCGACGGTAGATGTCCTACCAGTTTGAAAAAAGTGGTTTCGAGATAATCGCGTTTGAAGTTTTGGGACTGCATGCGGACCGCCGGGACACAGGTCCACTAATTGACCTGTTACTTTTTAACGGAATTGTTGGCGGACTTCGGGTAAAGTTTACATTAAAGTAGACACCCCAAGGAATTTTTTAAGCCAAAAAAAAAAAACGATTTTTTGAAAGTTCAAAGGAGTACTAACCCCTTAAGTGTCTTGGAGGACAGTACACTGCAGCTATAACTAGTGATCCATTGCTTTCTCCTATTCTCACGTTAGTTACTTGTAGATGTACATATTCATATTATATTTCGTAGTTTACGATATTTTGACAATTACAGCAGTACCAGTGTGGGCGGTGTCATCTGGGTGATTGGTACAATATGTTTTGGATTTTTGGATGTTGAAATAGTTCCTTTCTTTAAAGTGTGTTGCTGAAATCAGTAAGATGTCTATTCTTTGTTGTATGAGAAAAACCTCTGTCTCAACTCGATGTTGTGCCAACCCGTTGACATTCCAGAGTGCTACTCTTAAATTATCCATTGGAGTTGTAACTTGGGTTTTTAACTAATGTGAAGAGTATGTCGAGCATCATGGTGTTTTGATTCATCAATTGGTTGAACATAGCTCCAAATCTATTAAGGAAATGAGATAGGGATATATCATCTCCTCCATGCGTATTTTTGTTCTTTTGAAAATCTTTTGTAGGATGTTTCGCTGCAAATTTGACACAGTAGTATGGTTTGAAGCAGTAAAATTTCGTGTGTCCGTACTCTTGGCACCTCATGCATTGAGGTATTTCATAGGGCTTCTACAGTGATTTTAGTGCTTAGTAGATATTTTATTTCATATACAGTGAAAGCTCCAATAAGCGGACACTCATGGTACTGGACTTTGGGTCCGGTTACGGGAGGTGTCCGTTTAAGAGAAATAGATGATGTAGAAGCATATTTAAACATTAATTTGTTTTTCGTTTATTTCTATATTACCTACATATGTAATTCTACTCTACTTCTCAATAGTAACATAATTTAAAATGCTAGATTGTCGCAACCTTGCCGCTTTTTGTTGCATGAGACAGTTTTGAAAATGACTTTCCAAAGTATAGGTTCAAATTTGGTTCCAGGAAATTTGTCCGTTTAATAGAAATGTCCGCTTATTGGAGCTGTCCGCAAGGAGAGCTTTCACTGTATATGTTTGTTGTTAGCGTTTGGTTATTGGTCTACAAAAAATAGTGGATTGCCAGCTTTTAATGTTCATTACCTTACGGATTTCGAACCCTGGTACGGATTTGTGTAAGTATTTCATTACCACTCTGTAAATGTGATTTTATTTTGCATATTTGGCCTACTGCGACTATTATTTATTTCCAGACTTGAAGTATTGGCTCGGTGGTAAGAGATTTAGGTCGAATGAGAAGGTCATCGCTGGAACTGGCTAATTTTGAGGGAGAAATCGTATTATTCAATATAATCGAGAAATTGGATAATCATTGGACGAAATGTATAGGCTTAAAAGAGGACTATGTTTAGAAATTAATTGAGGTTTGCCGATAAATTTGTGTTTTCTTGCCTAGGCCGATTATTTTTCTACTGCCCCGCATATCTTAGTACATTTTTCACGCTTTTAGTGTTATATTATTAAACGTTCATATCGTGGTTATTAACCAGTAAATATTTATACTAGCTCTAAAATGTGCACAATATTGATGTCAACTTTTCACACCTTCAATATTTTCATATCTGTTGTTTATTGAGCTCTAATTATCTGTTTAAAAAAATGACATTTGAAATATACATGCTAACGAGAATGAAATATCTCCGTTAATCTATCAGATAAATGTGATAAGACACTACCTATTTAACTAGTAATCAGAAAAAAATGCCTATTTCCGTGGTGCTAGTTTCATGCACGCCTCATTATTATTATTGATTACGTTATAGGGAATGTTCCCTCTTCAGCGTGTTATAAAATGCCAAAGTGCGTGGCTGATAAACCAGCATCTTATTTGATAAGTTTACTTTTTATTTGGGTAACTAATTTTATCTTGAAATATTTGGATTTGAAGCAGTTTGTAGAACTACTTTCTTGATTGTTCAACATAGCAACTTTTCTGAGTACGATTTTCAATTACAGTATGTGCTAAACTATAACAGAAAGAGAGAATTATTCCTTTATAAAAACTGTCCATTACTTGTAACATGCTCAGAATGGATTCTTTTATATTATGAATATATTATGGGGCTGGTCTGACTATATACGTGTATTTTTATGGGATTATGTGGCATATGAAATTATATATATATCAAACAAAGTAGCACCGTTTTATTTATTATAGCGTATGGCGGCGGGCATACTGGTCGAGTGCTATCAAGCGTTTGCTGTCAAGCAAATTTCAAACAGATGCACTGCCGTCGCGACGGCGAGTGGCACACTGAACCACCGTTTACTGTCGAGTACCATCGTGTGTGTTTCGATTTTCAGTTTGGTTTGAATTTTGCTCGGCGCTCGGTGCTATCGCACATGCGCATTTGCCCGTAAACAAATAACTAAAATAATGTATTTGGGTGAAAATCCATCAATCTTGGTAACTTCAAATTTGTTACATATTTATTTACTAAATGTTAATGTAATTTGTGAATAATTATATTCTAATTATGGTAAAAACATCTTTATAATTCGATAAAATTTGTTTTAGTAGGCATAATAATAAGTTTTAGTACTGATTATTTTCTATTTCTTAATGTTATATAAATTTCAAGACGCGACGGATCCCGGGTTGAAGTGAAATTGTTTTAACAAGTCATTACGTGAGAGCGAATAGACAGATTTATAAAAATTCTTAAAGGTTTGACATTTCAGCAAAATTTACTCGACAGTAAACGATCGACTAATGTGACTAATGTCACAAATTTTCAAACGACACGACTCGACGCTACACGATACGATACCACTTGGTCAGTCTGCCCGCCGCCTATCTGAGTAACAAATAAGACACGAAAGCGTCTCTCTTGTCGCGAAGTAGTTCGAGTTGAGTTTTTCGGTTCAGTTCAATAGTGGGAGTAAAAAGCTGTTTCCTTTATAAATGCACTTTTCAATACAATTGGAGTTCAACTATTTTTATCTGTTGAATATATTTATATTTGTTTGTATTTGCACAACGACCGGAGGCACAAATTATAAAAACTATTGTATTATTTTGTGCCTTATTTGTGGCTATTTGTGCTCAAAGAATTACATTTTTATTCCTACTGGTTCTAGAGTTATGAACAATAACATGAGTATTGGGCCAAGTTCACACCAGCACAACAAAAATAAAATTTTAAATATTTTCTTAACTAATTATTTTGTGCTTAATTTGTGCCTATTTGTGCCCAAGAAATAAATATTCTATAACAACTGGTTTGGCAACTGATGACTTCAAAATGTACATGGTGCTAAATTCACACTAGCACAAAACAAAATTCAAATTAAAATTTTCTCTTCACCAATATTTTGTGCCAATTTGTGCCCTACAAATTTTGGTTCCATCATGACCGGTAACAGAGTAATAAGCATTTGCATTTTCGCCTATATGAAGTTGGCACAAAACAAAATTTAAATTCAATTTTTTTTTCACCAATATTTTGTGCCTATTTGTGCCCTACAAATTTTGGTTCCATCACGGCCAATAACAGAGAAATAAGCAGTTGTATTTTCGCGTATGTGAAGTTGACAAAATATATCTCAAATTGAAAATTTCTCTTTTTTTGTGCCTTGAAAAGTTGCTCCAACTCTACCAAATATGTACTAATAAGCATATGTATATGTTTTCGGCACATGTAAAGGTAGTATATAAAAAACATCAGACATATGCAAATCTTAAGTTTAAAGTTTCATAATTTTACACACCCACACACATACAGACACACATACACACACACACACACACAGACGGACGTCATTCTAAAAATAGTCGGAATCGATTCGGGGAAGGTCAAAACGTATATCTCCACAATACTTACTTATACTGCGTATAAGAAAGTGAAAATCAAATACGAAAGTATTTTCAAGAATAATTTTTGCCCTAAAAATGTTAGTACCACGTTTTGATATATCAGAATTTTGTTAATTGTGCTCTAAAATTAATGTAATTTGCACGAAATTTGTCACTTATGACTGGTTAACTATTCTGTTTTATTTTTCAAGAAGCCGTTTTTTGATCACAATGAGAATGTATCATCAAAACCGCCATCGAAAAGTACCCAAAATTTGCAATTTAGCAAATGTATGATGTTGCAAAAATATTATCGCGTGCCAATATGTTCTCAAATAAACTTGCTTTGGAGGCCCAATAATCAGTTTTGGAAGAACTCATCTTACTAATCTATTTGTTCAATTTAACATGAATGATATATAGATCTAATGTTATCAACCCTCTATCTAGTTAGAAAAATAACAGTGTTTGTAATGAAAGTTTTGTCTGATTATCATTTCCGCACTTGATTTAATATTTTGTTGATACCGATATACACGTGCAGCCTAGTAAGCATTTTTAGGACAAATCGTGTTTATAAAATGATTGAGTTTTATTTTGTCAACTTCACATACGCGAAAATACAACTGCTTATTTCTCTGTTATCGGCCATGATGGAACCAAAATTTGTAGGGCACAAATTGGGCACAAGATATTGGTGAAAAAAAAAATTAAATTTGAATTTTGTGTTGTGCCAACTTCACATTGGCGAAAATTCAAATGCTTATTACTCTGTTACCGGTCATGATGGAACCAAAATTTGTAGGGCACAAATTAGGCACAAAATATTGGTGAAGAGAAAATTTGAATTTTGTTTTGTGCCAACTTCACATTGGCGAAAAAACAAATGCTTATTACTATGTTACCGGCCATGCTGGAACCAAAATTTGTAGGGCACAAATTAAGCACAAAATATTGGTGAAGAGAAAATTGGAATTTTGTTTTGTGCTAGTGTGAATTTAGCACCATGTACATTTTGAAGTCATCAGTTGCCAAACCATTTGTTATAGAATATTTATTTCTAGGGCACAAATTAAGCACAAAATAACTAGTTAAGAAAATATTTAAAATTTTATTTTTGTTGTGCTGGTGTGAACTTGGCACAATACTCATGTTATTGTTCATAACTCTAGAACCAGTAGGAATAACAATGTAATTCTTTGAGCACAAATAAGGCACAAAATAATGCAATAGTTTTTATAATTTGTTACTCCACTCGTAGTGCCAAGTTCACACATCCATATGTCTGATGTTGAATAACGAAAGCAATTTAAAATCAGTCAAATCTAACATCATTATAGTCCTCAGTTCAGTATGAGAGAAACTGAGATAAGATTTGTATTAAAAAGAATATTAATTCGTGTTCAACATTTTAAGTGTATATTCTAATAAATGACTCCTGTATAGCAATAGCAGCAAAGAAATAGATTTTTTTCCGTCATTGACCTTTCTACGGATGCAACAGAAAAATTTCTAAAATGAACGTAAGAGCATAGCTAACTGACCTGCTTATACTCGGTCACGAGTAAGTATTCGCTTACTACTCATTGGTGCAAAGTTAGTTTCGCATGTTCAATGTCATGGACGTACATGTGCATATTTTTTTTAGATTGTATAGAGGCCCAGTTATACCGTAACCCGGTTAATCGAGAGCCTACTTTCTACTGTAGGTATATAAGATTTTTGATAATTACTTATTTTGAATATGGAGTACCTGACACGGTTCAATAGATTTCAAATATCATCACGCTTTTACCTGAAATTTTCATGTTTGATATATTTTTAATTACGAACTAACACACTTTAGACATCGATTGGGCCTGCAGTAATTGTAAATGGAATATGTTGAATTAACATCGTTACCTATTTTAAAAGTTTTTAAATATTTGGTAGTTAATCTTGTTGATTTTTAAATGCTTACCAGTACAATATAAAGATTGATCTCCACAATAGTGCTTCGTTGGTTATTAATTTGTATAACGCTAGTGCTGTAATTTATAGTTAAGATTATCATCGCTATATTAAAATTGTTATTTTTAGTATCAATTTTAGAAATCTAATACAGATTTTATGACAATTGTTATGGAGCAAAAGAACGTGTCATTAATGTTGATAATTTAAAATTAAGATCATCATTACGTTATCATTTTGAATATTTAAAATTGTATTACATATTAGTATAAAATTGACAAATTTAAGGGGTTAGGCTAAAAAATAGGCAAATTTTGTGAATTTTTTCCAGCAAAACTATACAATAGATTAAAATTTAAAAATATGACTTTATTATATGCATATTGAGTAGGGCTTTAAATTTTTTTACGAGCTCTGAGGAACAAAATGGCGGCTTCTCAGCATATTCCCGGTGACGTCTCTTTTTTTCAGTCCTTTGCGGCCAATATCTCCTGTATTTTTAAAATTAGAATCATGAACTAACCAAATTTCGATGTTATATACGAACAGCTAGAGAAGTACGCAGGATTGTTTTCATATAATTATTTTTGCAGAAATGGCGTGCTTTTATAAGAAATCTGTCGAAAATCGCTAAAAATTA
>OX063288.1:17394386-17414386 GCA_944039245.1 Nebria salina | reverse complement strand
TTTTCATTGTTGCAATTACAAAATCATCAACGTATAAAACCACATATACATACATTTAGAACTATTTTCTCTATCAAATCGCAAATACATCTATCAGCAAAAGAATTTTCCTTTTAATCCTCCGTATTTAATAGCATGTTCAAAAAAACTTAAAAACAAGCATCTCGCTGCTTCTTTTAGTCCATATAAGGCTTTGTTTAATTTACAGACATAATTTTCTTTAATTGTAACACCTTGAGGAACTTCCATATAAATTTCCTCTTTTAAATTACCATTTAGAAAATCCTTTTTTGTTTTACATCCATATGATGAACTAACAAGTTAAATTGATTTGCAAAGGCTACTATGAATATAAAACTTAAAATCCTTGCAACTAGTGCAAAAGTTTCATTACAATTTTCAAGATATTCTTGAGTGACACCTATTGCAACTATTCGAGCTTTTTATCCTAATGAATTTACATATTCATCATTTTTAATAGTAAATAAACATCAACAATCAACTATATTTTTATTTTCAGGCCTTTTTACTAAAGTCCATTTATTATTAATCATAAGAGAGTTTATCTCTTTCTTAATAGCTTGTTCCCATTGGACTATAAACCTTATTCTTAATTTCCTCATATAAAATAAGAATTTTGTACATAATCGATTGCGCAGACATAATATGACCATTTATTTTATTTTCATCATAAGAAATATGCTTTCGATTTTTAATTCTATCCTTCTCCTTAACTCAGAAAATATTTGTTTCATTTCATTATTTTAAATAATGATTCACCTGTGTGTTTTATTATTTTATCATTATCTGATTTATACCTATCAGATTTATTTGACTCAACTACTGATTTTG
Source organism: Nebria salina (assembly GCA_944039245.1). Lineage (NCBI taxonomy): Eukaryota > Metazoa > Arthropoda > Insecta > Coleoptera > Carabidae > Nebria > Nebria salina. The sequence goes on along the minus strand of OX063288.1, from coordinate 17,413,534 downwards.
ATTATATACTGGAAATATCAGTTTTATTACAGCAGTTCTACAACCAACCTTTTCACTTTTGAGTCAACTACTGATTTTGATTAAATTTCACAAATATCAGTTTTGTTACAGGAGTTCTACAACCAACTCCTTTTTACTTTTGGGTCTACTACTGATTTTGATTCAATTTCAGAAATATCAGTTTTATTACAGGAGTTCTACAACCAACTCCTTTCATTTTTACTTTTGAGTTTACTACTGATTTTGATTCAATTTCAGAAATATCAGTTTTATTACAGGAGTTTTATAACCAACCCCTTTCATTATTACTTTTGAGTTTACTACTGATTTTGATTCAATTTCAGAAATATCAGTTTTATTACAGGAGTTTTATAACCAACCCCTTTCATTATTACCATAGGCCATGTTTTCAGAACATTTATTTCATCAACAATAACGTGCATAAATGCTACTCATTTTGCGGTTCCCACATCCCATTTTTATTTCCATTTGTTTCATATACTGCCAGTATTCCTTTCCATGAATTTTTCATCATAATCTTTATTTTTACTGGTTTTATCATGCATTTAAACAATTGAACCAAATACTTTATTTGAGGCTTCATATAATGCCACAATTCATATGGTGTTTAACCTTTTCAATACTTGCACCAATTGTCATTGTGCAAACTTTTTAGTTAACGTTGTTTTCAAACGTTCAACACACCATTTATTCCTGAGGATTCGTGGAACTTGCAAATTATAGCTAATACCTTTTTCACACAGTAATTATTTACCCCAATCCACAAATATTCTCTTAATATATAAATTTACTATTTTTTTTAAAATTAAAATCAACCTCACTCTATTTGCCACAGTCATTAAAAACTGAAAAACATTTAATTTGTGTCAATTTAAATATCTAACACAACAGTGAGTATATTCATCAATAAAAGCGACAAAATAGTTTTATTTATTACATATTTTAGGAGAAGTGATCCGACCACAAACATACGAATGTATAATTAACAATGGTCGCGTTATTTGATTTTTGTCTTTTACCTTTTAAATGCTAACCGTGTTTGTTCACCAAGTATTTATGCTTCACATAAAACATCATTTGGTGTAACCTGATCTATTTGCCATTTATCATTAATAATATGTTTATTCTTTAACTTTAAAGAATTTGCTTTTGCCTATATGACTAAAACTTTGATGTCATATTTCATAATTAATTTATTGGCTTATAGATCTTACTTTATTTATATTTACTTTAAAGTCAATACCATTTAAATCAAATTGTTCAAAGACTTACCATTTATTACAGTCTTACCACCCTTTGTTGATTTTCATACCACTCTCATCTAAAATAACTTTTAATCAAGAACTTTGCATCCGCGGAACAGATATCAGGGTGTATGGAATTTCTGGACAATACAACATATTCTCCAGTAGTCCTTGATTTTCCATATTGCTGACCACGTTCAATGTTCCCTTCTTCGTTGCTTCAATGAAGACATCACTCTTCGCTACTGACATTCCTTCTGGCAGTTGAATATTGAAAAATTTTCATTTAATTCTTTCCAGCCATAAAAGCAAAACCAGATGACTCGTTCGATGCTTGCTGATTTAATTGAACAGATTGAAGTGTTCTTCTTTGTTATTATTAAAAGGTTTAAACGTTTGTCCTTTTAAATAATAACAGCATTCTCATTTAATATGTCCTTCTTTTCACAATGATAACATTTCATTGATGAAGGTTTATTATTTAGTTTAATTTTATTAATATTTCTTTTCTTAAGACACTGATTTTGTTTAACATTAGAATATGCATTTCAAAAATTTTCAACTTGAATTTCTTTAGCACTAGTATCATTGCACTCATTTGATAATTTCACTTCATGATCTAATAGTCTTGTTTTCACATAAGCTTATGTTATATTAACTTCAGATAGATTTTCGATTGCAATTATCACACCATCATAAGATTTGACTTTATTAAAGATGTATCGCAAGCCTTCACAAATCCAAAAATAGAATCCGATAAATATTCTACGATAACACTTTTGGCGATTCTTTTGGCAATATTCCACTCATCACCAGGTATTTGAGGAATCACATCATCAACAACTTTGATAATATTAAGTTCAGCTAATAAAGCTTTTATTCTAAACTTCCACACACTATATTTTTCACCATCGAAGACTTTAATGTTTCTTTTCAACTTTGAATTTTTCATTGTCTTTCACACTTGACTATTACACAATACAGAACACTTTAAAAATGTTTTTCACGTACAATTTCAATATAAAACTAATTCACGTTATCTGGGCCCATAACCTGTTGGGTTTTGGGATCTAATTAATAAATAATAATACAAGTTTTATATTAAATCGTGCTCTTTATTATATCTGTGGTCTCGGAAGGTTTATCTCTACGCTTTACCACTTCAGCATTCTACACAAGACTGCCCAAAAAGGTTCGTCGCCAGATCTTAAAAATGACCACATCTGTTTACTATTTTTCTACACATTGGTCCTTATCTTGAAATATGAAACGACCATAAATCTCTTATAAGTGTAACTATAACTTAAGACAAAACCCTTAGACTAAACAGAAACATAATATAGATTGACTTTTGTATATATGCATGGATATTTCAACAATATATCTATATATATATATATATATATATATATATATATATATATATATATATATATATATATATATATATATATATATATATATATATATATATATATATATATATATATATATCTATATATATATATATATATATATATATATATATATATATATATATATATATACATATATATATATATATATCTATATATATATATATCTATATATATATATATATATATATATATATATATATATATATATATATATATATATATATATATATATATATTTATATATATATATATATATATATATCTATATATATATATATATATATATATATATATATATCTATATATATATATATATATATATATATATATATATATATATATATATATATATATATATATATATATATATATATCTATCTATATATCTATATATCATTTATATCGAGCGCTACAGATCTACGTGGTTAGCTCGAGGTTGCTATGTTTTGCCACATAGGTCGTATATCTTGTAGTGTTCGAAAAAATTGAAATGATGGCTTCAGTGTTTAGGTGCTACTACTATTGTGTGACTTATATATTTGAATATATACCTTAATAAGAATGGCAACCTACATGCAAAGCGTGTTAACGCTAAAAATGTATAGAAACGTACACAGCCATCTATCCGCCTGTACATTGAACTATTATGACAATTTCTTTAGGTCACTGCGCATGTGAGTGATTGAAAAGAGATCGGTCGCGCTTTATCTAAGATTAAGAAACAGACTAAAACTTATTATTATACTATATAACTCTTTATTTATTTACACAGACGTTTTAAACAAAATTAAAATGTAATTATTTAAAAAATTCAGAAATATTTAGCATAAAAAAAAGGAAAAAAATTCAAATTACAAAGATTGTTAGATTATTTCTAACAGCGCAACCGATCCTAGGTTAATTATGTTTGCCATTATTCACACACAATATCACGAAGCTTATTCAATTGCCATTAACTGATTTATTTTGGTTTTTGATTAAGCCCCACATATAGGCGTAATGCCTCAAAATATATGCACCACCGATTCTCGCCATAAGAAAATACATCTCTCAGCGTTGACCGTGTATATTTCCATTTTCCCTTTGTTTTTAAATAAATAAAACCAACGAGTAAAATATTTCCTTTTTATTTAGTTAATTTTTTTATCGATATATGCATGTATATGTATTTAAATGTATATGTCGATTTGCATTGCCATTGTATTTATTACCGTATGAGATCCACATGACTTTTTCCGGTCGTCCCCAGTATTTATAAAATTAGTTTCACTGTTGATCGTGGAATTTGCAAGACAGTGCTTTATTTAAGTTGAGGTGTCATTTTTATTAACAACATTCTTCTAAAGTGTTATGATAATGATTACTAGGTTGCATGTGTATATCGGTGTGTATGTACAACAGATTAAATTGAATGAATGAAATGATTATTATACAAAATTGTTATTGCAAACACTGTTATTATTCGAACTAGATGGAGGGTTCATAACACCCTTATTGCCGCGTTGTTTTTGCAGATAGTGCCGTACCCACTTTTTTTGGCTATTAAAGATTAATTTATTGCTGGGTTATATTATTTCCGGCGTAAGCATTGTTAGTTGATTGTTATGTATCATCGATCTAGTTAGAAAAATAACAGATCTTGTAATAAAGATGCTCTGTATGATAAATCAGAAATATTAACTGTTTTACGAGATTATGGTGAATCAAATCAAATAGACTATTTGTGTAGACGGTGTAGACCAACAGATATAGTTGTGAACATTATGAAAGATTGTTTGTTTATTATTAATAATTTTTATGAATCGAAAACACATGTAGTAGGATTTAAGCAGAAATTGATTACTCAAATAGTGTTAGAAATTTATAATAAGTATCCCGATTGGCTTTCGGATATTGAAGATTGTTTGCCTCACAAAATGTATATGATAGAGCTGTTGGGAAAAAGTAAAATACACAAAATGTTATTATTAGAATCGAAAACATTAAAATTTGCTCGAGATGCTAAATGTTATGATAGAAAAATGAAAATTTTATTAAACACGTAAGAATGTATGTATGTACGTACTCTTAAAATTATATTCACAACATTTTTTTATCCAAACTTTAATTCCTACTTGCACTTTAAAATGCCGATACTTTCTTTCTCTGTTCATAACATAAAATACGAATCATGCATGCAGGAAAGTTTTGCCAAATAGAGATAACATACTCGTTCTCTGTTTTTTATTGTAGTTCCTAAGAATCTCGCTAGGAACAGCACTTACTAATCTTGAAAATGGTATTACAATAACTCTCGTTTGGTTGCCATTCTTATTAAAATATTTATGCAAAGCTTATATTATAGCAGTGCACAATTATGGACATTAAATAATCAGCATAAAAATCACTTTTAATCTATTCAGGTGACATTCTGAATTTAAAGTAAAGCGATAATGTTTCAACATACATATATTGAATTCATATTTTTGTATTAAACATTTACAAGTCCATGATTACATAGATGATATTAAATCAAATTCATATAATTTTAATAAAAATTTAATCTTTGTACTTTTTTATTGAAAATGTTTTGTCTCCAGACTTTTTTCTTATTTAAATGGGTTATTAAGTATTTTTCTCTTTATACCTACTTATTTTAGTTTAATTTGTATGTATGTATGTAGCTGTTTTATGACCTTAGACTCATTTTATCTTTAATATTTGCCAATATAAAACCAAGAATACTGCAGACAAACTAAGCTCTCCAGTCCTATTTTGCGGTGAGCTAATAGGTAAAATACATTAGAAGTAAGAAGCGTTGACAACAACTAATAATACTGAAATGTTCCCTGAGATTCAATATACACAATTCTTTATATATGATTAGCTTTAGTTTTGTTTATATTTGATAGTGATATTAGTTTTGTTTTCAGTTCTGAATAAAAACCGTATGATGGTTGCGGAATTCGTAACCCGCGCTCAATCCGGGTCACCCATGAATGGTGAATTGCCATTACATAATTCCAATATGCCAAGCAGCCAAGGTCGAGAGGGCTCCATGCAGAACTCCCTCAGTGGTTTTCCAGGACAAGATGTCGTTCTCGGACCAGTAAGTCCTTGTGCACCAAGTGGCGCTGATGGTTACTCCACCTCTGCCTCTGTTTACGAACTAGCAGCGCACATTAAAAGAAAGGAACTATTTTCACAGCGTAAACAACGAGAATTCATTCCCGATAACAAGAAAGATGACAACTACTGGGATAGACGACGTCGCAACAACGAAGCAGCCAAACGGTCTCGAGAGAAGCGCCGATTCAATGATATGGTTTTGGAGCAACGCGTAGTTGAGTTGACTAAGGAAAACCATGTACTTAAAGCACAACTAGAAGCGATTAAAGAAGAGTATGGCATATGCGGCGAAAATATAGTGTGTGTTGAAAAAGTAATGGCCACATTACCTACAAGCGACCAAGTACTCAGTCTCACCAAAAGGCCTAAGTTAGGCCCGGGCAGTCCGACAGGCCTTCTATTCCAATCAGCACCAAGTCCAATACCAACGCCAGTCATCCACCAGCCTATTAACCATCCAGTAATGTGTTCACCACCACCAGGCGTTCTACACGGCAGTGGTCCCACACATGTACTTCACCTGCATCAATCACATCCCGCGAGCACGCACCACGAAACTCTTGGTTACCAGCACCGTCATCATCTACACCAATATCAAGATCCTGATGCGTTTCACCATCGAACAACCTATGCAAATTACCAGCATTCACCGTTTCCGTCCCAATATGATGATACGTCCACTACGGCTGTCATTGCAGCAGCCACTGCTCGCGCTGTACAAGATCTAGAAAACGATAACGCCTTAAATTTATCCTCTAGGTCTCGTGCTCGATCTAGATCACGATCTGCTAACCGCGACCAGAGTCCGTTTGGAATTTCGAGTGGAAGCGGTTCTAGCGATGAATGCTGTCAACCCGTTACCGTACCACTATCAGTTGGGAATTTTACACCTGTGGCTGTTACTGCATCACAAGTAGTTACCGATTCAAATAATAGCTTGCCTTTAAAACTTCGTCACAAGTCACATTTAGGCGATAAAGATGCTGCGAGTGCATTATTATCTCTCCAAAATATTAAACAAGAGCCACGATCCAGTCCACCCTGGGATGGAGAAGGTTCTAGTGATGAACGAGATTCTGGTATTTCACTCGGTGCAGAATGGCCAAGCGGCTCAGCAGCTGCTGTTGTTACAGCTGCACTTGTTCTACGAAGACGTTCACAAATAGTAAGCGGCAGTGACGATACCGAAACCGAAAACAAACACCGATTACATTCTGAAATTGTACGCTTATCTACGGAGGTAGCAAACCTTAAATCACTTGTGATAAGAAATAAAGGTACTGTTGAAACGATATTGCATTCACAGTACTGAGTTATATGCGTAGGCCTTACTTTTAATATGCAAAATCATAAAAGGGGATCAGCACTCAAAACGATTTAAAATCTGTTGTGATCTAATTTTTGTACTGATTGTTGGACCATGAATTATCGTCTCATTGGTTATTGACATAAATCTTTTATTTATTTATTATTTAATACCTTTCAAAAGTATATATAAAAATTATAAATTCTCTACAACTATTGAACTATTATTTTGAGTATATGAGTACAAAATTTTTGAAATAATATGCTCAAAAAATTGTTCATATATATATAAAATTGTCTTGCATTTTATTAACCTTATAATTATTTATTATACATTTTTAATCAGTATAATATGTGTGTATGTATAAATATATATATATATATATATATATATATATATATATATATATATATATATATATGTATATATATATTTCTTTATTTATTTATGTATATGCCCGTTATAATATTTATTTTATTAATATTTTTAATCAGTATAATGTTTGTGTATAATGTGTGTGTATATATGTGTGTATGTATTTGTATATGTATGTATATATATATATATATATATATATATATATATATATATATATATATATATATATATATATTTATATATATATATATATATAATATATATATATACATATATATATATATATATATATATATATATATATATATATATATATATATATATATATAAATGAATTTATATTCATGTATCGCTACTTTAGAGCTGTAATGCTTTATTTCATACTATACAGTAACGTACTATTACTGTCATAAACAAGTTTAGGATCGTTAAGTTATATGCTCTTTATTATTTTACTCAATATTTTTTAGTGACGGTTGATATTAAAGATATGTAAAATTAATTATTTTAAGTCCTTCACTCTTGTTTATGACATAGCCTAGCTTATACAACAACATTTTACATTTCTATTATATTTCTATTTATATTATTTTTAATATAATAATCATAATTTAATACAACGATAAAAATACATTTTTCAAATATCTTTATTTAAGTTAAATATTTTAAATATTATGCCCGAAATTCGAGCTAAATAATAAAGTAATAAACCACTCAAACAAACCAAATAATTGCGCAGGTTCGGTATTTAACCAAATTAAAAATTGATTTTTAACTGAATGACAGAATTAATTAGACTGAAATATGCATGTGATATGGCGTTTAAGATTTTATTTCCGTCTACTTAAACTGCATTTAAATTTTTAGAATACCAGCCTTTGTAATGGGAGAATCTTGCAATTAAGTATATTAATATTTTTTATTTGATATTTCAATTGTAATCGAAAGTAAAGACATATTTATCGAAATCGTTTTAATAACTTAAAAAAGTGAAACCCTTCAAATTGACTCTGAAGTTGCGATGTATGCATTATATATATATATATATATATATATATATATATATATATATATATATATATATATATATATGTATATATATATATATATATATATATATATATATATTTATATATATATATATATATATATATATATATATATATATATATATATATATATATATATATATATACAGGCTGACACAAAAAAACGGGAACTTTTTAAGAATCCAATAAAACCAAGTTTATTCATATTAATTGAAACCTTAAAATTGGCCATTTAAGAAACAATAATGGGACGACACGGTGACATCCTGAGTTGTAAAAACGTCGGAAATGAGATAGTCTTTACTTACTCTAGCAGTGCTGCCCCCTGCTATTACGCATTTCAAAAATTGCCGTTACTCTGTGTCACCTGTATATATATATAAATATATATATATATATATATATATATATATATATATATATATATATAAATATATATATATATATATATATATATATATATATATTTATATATATATATATATATATATATATATATATATATATAAATTTTTATATATATAATATTATATTCATCGATCTGTATTTATTTTACTTAAGCTATAGACAATAGTGAAAAAAAATCCTAACCACATTTAATTTAATAATATACAAAACTGCGACAGACAAATGCGTTATTTCTGGGTCCCAATCAACTTCTTTTCAATTGAAATATCTTATATATTATTGCAAATAATAATACATCATTATTTATATATAAATATATATATATATATATATATATATATATATATATATATATATATATAAATTTATTTATAAATAATATATTACTTATTCATGTTAACTTAGCAAACAGCGTTTCCTGAAATATATCTTGCATACAAATATGGCCTTTCTTCTTTTTTACGCAGTACTCTTTCCGACTTTAAGGTAGCCATTGTAAAATTGCCATTCGAAACGTTTAGGACGTTGACCATTGTTAAACCGCCACTAATGGCAATTGAATCATGACACATAATTTATCATTTATATTCAAGTAAGCTTGGCTCTGAACATTTAGCGATCTCACTTGACTAGACAGCTAAAATGGTGCCTTACTGAGGAAAACACTTATTTGAACTTCATAGTTATGACGTGTAACGCTCAAATCAGATATACGCAACCTAATTATACTTTTTGAAGTAGATAGCTCCAAAACATGGAAACATCGGATTCTTTAAAATCATTTTAAAAAATAATAACAATTTAATGTTTTTTATTCTATATGACGATCCATTTTGTGACTATATATTTTAAGCATCCGACCAATAATTTTTTTGAAAAAAGCATATGTGATCCCGAAACGTCGGGCATAATTGAATGTCTGCAATCTCGAAAATTATTTACCTGCATCAAGTTATCTGTTTCAAAATTTTGCTAAGCTCTCGCCTTATTTAGTTCAGGTGCCTCATATATTTGTTTCACATATTTCATGTATTTTCACACCTTCTGGCCAATATGTGAATCACATTGTATTTTTTTATAAATTATGTTTTAAAATTATAATGATGAACATTACATCTAATGGTAATAACAAATGTTTTCCTCAATAAAGTACCAGAAGACATCAGCCACTATGTGTCAGGCTGCAAGAACAGAAGGAATGTTTAAATCAGGAAAAAATATATGAATTGATTGCACAGTTGTATAAGTCAATATATATATATATATATATATATATATATATATATATATATATATATATATATATATATATATTTATATATATATATAAATATATATATATATATATATATATATATATATATATATATATATATATATATGCATAAATACACATATATGTGTGTATGTTTTGTAACTGTGTGTGATGCGATTTATTATATCTCACAGTAATAATTAAGATTCATATTTATATTACTTATTGACTTATAACGCAGCTTTTGTTTCATATTGTGATACAAAGTTGTTCAGAGAGAATAAAGAATCAAAATCTTGGCCGTCCCTACTTTGTGTATTTTAGTAAAGTATACAATTTAATTAAGAATAAATAGTTTGATACATATTTTTGGATAGCTCTATTCTGGAAAATTATACAATAAATCTATATACAATGTAGACAAAACTATGAGAATTCGTTTCTAGTTTTATGTTTTTTATAAATGTTATCTTAACAATGTATACGTATCGCACCTCCATTGCAATTGTATCTTCAAGTAGTTTCAAGCAGAAACGTTATAAAGATTTTTTAATTCGTAAGCCACTTTGTCGTAGTCGAGTGCCAATATGTTTGTGATTTATATACAAGTATATATGCATTACTAAAAATCACTGAATTAATATTGGTAACCTCTACTCCGTGAGACAAAGTACTTTTCGCAAAAATGCTTTGTGAAATAATTTAGCATTAAGTTTATTTTAAGGATTACTATGAACTTATTTCTGTTTTATTACGTTCTACTAGAATTATTTGTTCTATTTACATAGCCAATGATATAGGCTTTTTATATTTAACTTATTATGAAAGCACGAGATTCTCTATTTTGAAGCGACGATATCTTTGTACTAGGGGTGTGATATATGTATTTACAAAATATGTTAAATTTATCCTATAATTAATTACTTTTCTATTATTTATTTACAAATGTGTGATCTTGATAAACGTGTAGATAATTCTATCTTATTATTATATATTTATATAAATGTAAGATTAAATTTCAATTGATGCACCTTTCTCCTCCAAATAGTTCTAAATAAATGTAAGTACATTTGATCATACATTGTAGCAAATGCAAGTCAAAGGTTTAATGACATTGCTGACTTACCAGTAATGTACAAAAGTTCTCTGTTGCAATATTCGACCTTATTCTCGAAGTACTTGTTATAATTCCACAATTTTCAAATCACTATTCTTTTTTTCTGACATATTGCGTTTCTGGTACTCAACGATATTAGAAAGTGATTCAACGTAAAATGCATGTATGTGTGCTTGTAAAGATTGATAGCAATTACTGGGAACATCAAATTTATACATACATTAATGCATACCTATTCCCATCCAATTGGGTGACAAAACCCTATACATATCACATCTTGACAATCCTTCGACATTTTTTTAAATACTTCTTTCGCTGTATTCAAATTCTCCCTTTTTTTAATTGGAGACTACCCTAATTGCACTTCTTACCGATCTTACGCTTTACTTTTATATTAATATGACTGTTGTGGTTTGCGAGAAAGGGTAAATCCAAGCAAAACGCATTAAAGTTCGCAACTTGGAATGTTAGAGGAATAAACTTTTGCATGTAATGCATGCATGTCGATTGCATATTATGACTGTGTAAATGAGAATGTTCATGCAAGTCAAGCTGTCGGAGTTCATGTCATTGGGAGACTTATTCCTGTATTCGTGATTATAAATTCGTATCATCGAAGATATTCTGGCTTTGAGTCGGTTTGATTTCAGCTCTCATAAAAGAAACATTGTAAGGCGGTGAGTAATATACCTGTAAATTAAATGTCGCTTTGCCTTCGTTTGTTCTAGATTACAAATGTGATGTGGATTGCATTTAAAACAACAATAAGGTTTGCAACTGAATTATGTGGTGTTTCACAGGTAGGTGCACGTATCCAGAATGGTTCGTGGAATGAAAGTGTTGGTAGAAAGAATGAAGAATGCCTAAGTTATTTGAATGTCAAGAATATGCCGGATGATGTTCATGATGCATGCTTGTTGGAATATAAATTGTTGGAAAGAGACACGAAAAGGATTGTGAATGAAAGCAAGACAAACATTTAATGGAATGTTACTGTCTAATTTTAGTTTGAATCGGACCTTATTTTGATCGAGTGTTTAAGAAATTGTAAGATATTTTCTTGTAACCGATACCTTTTATTGTAAAAAAATCAAACTATATTTGTACGAAATATTAATATCTCTAATATTTATTATTTTTGCTGTAAGTGAAACTGTTTTTGAGATAATGCGAAGACCGTAAAAAATGAGTAGAGTAAACAGCACTTCCGGTTAGAATATTCTTTTCAAAAATAGAAATATTTTTTGCCAGGCATTTACATATCGTATATTTAAAGTTTCATAATTTTGCCTTGAACCGTTTAGACTGTAAAACGCTCACACACACACAGAGACAGACGTCATTCCAAAATTAGTTGGACTCGATTCAGGGAGGGTCAAAAGGTATATTTCCGTTAAAATCTCGAGATCGATTTTATTCATGTTTATAATACTCATTCCATCGTATAAGAAAGTAAAAAGCGTGTAACTGCTGTAAAAATGAAGTTTTTGGGAGATATTTGTGGTGAACCTCGGAGAGACTGGGTGTATGAGCAGTGCGATGTTGTAAAACATGTACGTAGCATTGGTGAGAGCCAAATGAAATAGTATGAAAGAATGTCGAATAAAAGATAGACAAAAAATATTGGTGTGAGAATGCGAGGACGTCCTCGGTAGAAGTGAATAAATATGATTGAGAATGAATTGCGTGATAGAAAAAATATGAGCAAGCGAAATGCAAGGGAGTCTATGAAGAATGTGAATGAAGCAAAAGAATTATGTAAGGATAGAGTTGAAACACATAAGATTGACAAGATGTGAAAGAATGTAAGGGATTTTCTGTCACCCCATTTAATGTATGTATGTATTATATATATACATATATATATATATATATATATATATATATATATATATATATATATATATATATATATATATATATATATATATATATATATAATTTTAATAGCGACTAGTTTCACCACACTGTGGCATCTTCAGACTTTCGTATATAATGGAGTTTTACAAAGTAAAGGCCAATACCATCCAAGTATTTATATATATATATATATATATATATATATATATATATATATATATATATATATATATATATATATATATATATAAATATAATTGATTACTATTACATTCAGAGATGTGCCGAGGCCATAATCGCCTACGATTGCCAGGCCCAACAAATGATTATATCTACATTTAGCCTTACCGAAATTGGAAAGTGCAAGACTCCCGTAAAACAAGTGTCATCATCGGAGGAAATAATACAACTCTTACAAATAAATGACGTAGAAACTCTGCCAGTTCATCAGTGCAAAATCCACATCACTCGCTTAGTAACACATTGCGGACTACATTCTCATGCATCAACTGTAGCTAACGGCTTATCATCGTATATCTATCCTTCAAGCTGCAGAATGTGTTTAGAAATGTATCGGACGCGATTGTTGATGTCATTCTACGGAAGTATTATTGACAATCTTATAATTAACGGGACTACACATGCAAATATTATCATGGCTGGTTCAATCAGTAATACAGGAAGTTGTATAGGAGCCACTTGAAGATGAAGATCACAAAGGACAATTTCAAAATGTCGTCGTACAAGCAGCCATAGAAATAACGCTACAATATCGGTATGCTCCAACCAACGTAAACGAGAACAAAATTATATTACCAGGAGGACTAACCTGCCCTTACAAAGTAAAATTTTGTATTAACTCATATTACGGATATTCGTACTGGAACCATGTTTACATGAACGAATGCTCAGAAAAATAATATACAGTATTATACAAGGGAATAGCAAATAAGCTAGTTCCAACAAATGTCTCAAGGGAAAACTACGACATCTTAATGTACTCTGTAAATCATGGTGATTCGGTTTTTGCAATGCCAATTTCGAAACCTACAATGGTATGTGGCCAAAGCTCATAAGAAACAGATCACCCAACATTCTTTATAATAAAACCATCAGAGAATGGCAGGTTCTACTTCCATAAAAAAGGAATAGATGTCTTTAATATCGACCCAATTGCTTATACAAGTGCAAAAGTAGTCTTTGTAGAAAGACATTTAAGCAGTCAAATCACCACTTTATATGAAGACGTAGTAGCACAGAGGTGCGCTTTAGAACAACAAATATTAAGGAATCTGCAGACTCTGGCAATAACAGCACCAGCCGAATTTGCTTATGCGAAAATGCAAACTCCTGGGTACACAGCAGTCAAATACGGAGAAGTCGTTCATATTATACACTGCTCACCAGTAGAAGTTACAGTTAGGAAAACAACAAATTGTTACCATGAGCTATCAGTAAGCTATTTACATGACTCCATGAAATCACGTGTTGCTAAAATATGGATCGGAAATAGGACGTAATCCTTTCTTATATTCACAATATAAGTTAAACATGAAATGGTATAAGGTATCCCAGGAATTACACGAGGTTCCTGAACCACAGATCATTGAACCAACAAACAACCAAAAATGGAATTACAAGAGTCCATCAAACTTATTCATGGGAGGACTTTATTCACCACAAGACATGGAAAAATTGCAGCGACATTTAATACTACCTTCTGAAAGACAAGCAGTTGAGGGCATAGTTATACGAGGAATTATGGGATTGGAAACCGATTTACAAGGAACCAATTTCGATAGCTTTGTGAACGAAAACACATTAAAAAAATGGATGACTCAAGTCTGGTATTCCGCTATCTCATGGATCACAACTATTGGAAATATTACTTCAAGTATTATAGGCATATACGTAATCGGCAAGGGTATAAAGTTCGTTATCGATACAGTCATACATGGATTTTTGCTCTACGATTTATTCGGTTGGAGCTTAAAATTAATTAGGGCTCTGTGGGACAGTGTAACAATGTTTTGCATATACCGTCAGCGACAACTTAGGGACCAAACAAAAGATGAATCAGAAATCGTGGAGAATGCAGCAGAACAACACCATCTTCCCACTCACACTTCGCTTCCCCGACCTAAAACTTCGACAAACCCATCATGGCTAAATACATAGAAAGAAGTACAGAAGTATTCCGTTCAATATACATCACCGATCATTACCATAATTATCTGTATAAGTTTTATATAATATTTTTATTCTTTTTTTTGCTAGTATATTAATCATTATCTTTTCTTTAATTTTATGTACCAAAAAAAAAAAATCAATACCACATGAGAGAGAGATGAACGAAAAATACACATTCACTGTGTCTAATCACAATCAAAAATGGGCACAGAAAATAAACATCCAGGAAGAAAATTCAAAAGACTCGAAAAGTTCACGCCAGTAGCTTAGAAAAATAAAAGATGAAAAAAAAACATCTGCAGTGTCATGCACCAAACTTTCTTATACGCATATGGGTTAAACCATATCGTATTTTTATTATTTTCCTAATTTATAATATTTGTTCTAACCTTTAGATTGCTTTTACACTAAATAAATTTCTTTGTATAAATATTAAATGTCAAACTTCAAATCATGAAAGGCTATTTTGTTAAACAATTGACAGGCGCTGATAATACGATTTATGTGACCATTGGTTTTCGAGCGCCTCTTCGCTAAACCTTCGCGTAACAATTGTTTTTGTAAAGATAAGAGCCCGAGCCAATTACATTCTCGCTCAGGTGAACCCTGGTTCATTATAATCCTCCCTCCTTACAAAAAAATGATTTTTCTCACAAGCAATTTTTAAAGAAACTCTAGGTGCATGTGTGGTCGCCCATCCCTTACATAAATCTTAACAATATTTATTTATCTTAAACTAATTCTAACAATAATACAAATACATATTTGAGAGAGAGTTTTACATTTAGATTTTTTTTTAAAGAATAATCAACAGAAATAGTTTTTACTTTCTTATACGCAGTATAAGTAAGTATTGTAATCATGATAAATTTCGATCGCGAGATTTTAACGGAAATATGCGTTTTGTCCTTCCCTGAATCGATTCCGACTATTTTCGTCCGTCTGTGTGTGTGTGTGTGTGTATGTTCTCTACAGCCTAAACGGTTGAAGCTAAAATTATGAAACCTTAAACTTAAGATTTGCATATTCCTGGGGTGTGCACCTCCTATTTTTAAAAAAATATTCAAAGCGGAAGTGCCTGTTTACTCTAGTCATTTTTTGCAGTTTCTGCAATTACTCAAAAGCGGTTACAGTTACAGAAAACAAAGATTAAAGGTATTTATATTTAGCACAACTTTTGTTTGAATTCTTTTTCCAAAAAGAGTACACATTTTAAAATAAATGTCTGCTTATTCTATATATTTTTACATAAATCGTATCAACTGCGCCTGTCAATTGTTTAACAAAATAGATTCAAATAATTTGAAGTTTGACATTTTATATTTATTCTAAGAAATATATTTACTGTAAAAGCAATCTAAAGGTTACAACAAATAATATAAATTAGAAAAATAATGTAACTACGATATGGTTTAACCCATATGCGTATAAGAAAGTTCGGTGCATGACGCTGCAGATGTGTTTTATATGTGACAAACGTTCCCAAACTCAAATTTGTCATAAACGCAATCTATCAAAAAGTAGTGGAACGTTTTGGCCGCTGAGAAAGCAATTTTTTCGGTTTTGCACCACTTTGCACCCGTGTACACGCTCGGGGTGGGGTTGTAGGTGGAATATTACCCCAAAATCGTAAAATTGAGAAAATTTCCTATAAGAAAACAGGTATTGCATTCGATTTGGCCGGAAAACCTCGTCAAAGTCGTGGAAAGTTTTGGCCGCGTCGGCGTTAATGGGTTAATAAAGCTATATTTTCAAATTGAAAATGCATTTTATGTTATGTACGTTACTGCATATGCGCAGTAAGATAAATTATGTTGTGTTTGTTTGGTTTCGTTGTATTTTTACATTTTGTACAAAATTAAAAATGTCGGGCGTAATGACCAATGTGTTCGACAGTTGTTGATAGAGGCTATGATTGGACATGCGAAGTCCAGCAAAGTGAACTATGCAGTAAAGTGAACTGATTACATACGTTTTTTTCCAAAACGAATCACTCTTGGAGTCAGAATCTTTTATTTTGTGTTCTTTAAAACTGTATTTTGATCTCAACTGTTATTTACAAATTATTTGTGAGTTATCCGTAGAATTTACTTCGTAAGATATGATATTTTGTTCAAATAAACAGCCGGGCATTAATGAACCAAACAGCTGATTAGTTCATTAATTCCCGGCGTAAGTACCAATTTTTGTAGTACATTAGTTCCATGCCAGAGAGCGAGTAGTTAAATCGCTCACGAATTGTCTGAAATTTTTTTAAAAAATAAACATAATACAATTTTTTTAATTTATTGTTACATATTTTATTCCTTGTTTACATCATTTATTCCTTGCTTACATATTGCATTCCTTTGTTTTGTTTTGTTCTTTATTTGTTTTTAAAATGTCTGCAATGGTTTGCACTGAACCCACTAAACTTTCTTATATGTATTTTGTTTAGATAAGAGGAACATTCAAGTACAAATTTTGAATATTTCAATAATATATAATTTTTAAAATAAACTAAAAACCTATCTGCAATATATTTTATTATTTTACTAATATATACTCCCTCTGTCCCATATTATTGTATCCATTTCTGTTTTTAGTTAGTCTCAAATTATGGAATACAAAACAAATGAATTCATATTACTTCAATAAATTTTAAAGAAATTTATAAAAATTTTTACTTAATTTAAAATTCTGTTCCAAATATCATATTTCTTTTACATTACCAAATGCGGGACACACTTAAACGAATAACGCTGAATTTGGTTCCTTAATAGCACCGCGTCTCAGTTTGTTCTCTACTAAAATTCCATTGCGCTCTTCAAAGGTCAGTTACTTGGGTTTTCGGTCTCTTCTGACATATAGACCACTATTTTGATTTATTGTTTCTCCCATATTTTT
The DNA here is from genome assembly GCA_944039245.1 of Nebria salina. Classification (NCBI taxonomy): domain Eukaryota; kingdom Metazoa; phylum Arthropoda; class Insecta; order Coleoptera; family Carabidae; genus Nebria; species Nebria salina. The sequence continues at coordinate 17,395,294 of OX063288.1, read as the reverse complement.
TTCTTAACGGGTGTGATTTTGATTTTATGTTTTTCGCTCTTTCTTTAACTAATTATGACAGACTGTCAAATCTTGTATTGAGCATAGCATTGTTTTTCAAGATGGACTGATTAAACCCCGTTAACTTTATTAAACTTCAATAATAAAAGAATTTTAAAGAAATATATACCATAATTTGGGACAGAGGGAGTAATATTTTACTAACTTTTTCAATAAATATATTTTTTAAAATAGGTATAAAATATCAAATTGTGAATTATTTATCTCTATTTGATTTCTGTTAAACAATTGACAAGTTGATACGATTAAATATAAATAACATAAAAATAAATTTCAATAGCCATTTTTCTGTACCGGTACTGCATATAAGAAAGTATTTCTTAAAAATAATAATATTAAAAATTAAACAAGAGAAACTGGTATTCCTAAAAACTTTTGTTTTTTCCACACATTAGTGAAATTTTAAATAAAATATATTACTTTTCATATAGAATAATATACTCAAGATATACATAAATAATGATATTTTTGATTAATTACTATATCATTGTTGGTTTGATAATTTTAATTATACTACATTTATACAGAAACTCGCTATGCCAAAATTTAGGCAATGCTAAACAGCTCGCCGAAGGCTAACTCTGAGCATTAGCGATTCTAGTGGTTATTTTATTATGCACATCACGAAAGCGAGATTGGTTGCCAAAAATAAGGCGCAAACTAAAGCCAACAGGTAGGTGGCCTTGGTTATTTTACATTACATGTACAGGTGCTTTCTCGTCATAATTAAAGTGACATGACTTTATTGTATTTAAAATTTTGAGTTTCATTTAACTGTTTAGTAAATATTTTCCTGTAACCAATTACCTCTGATAAATGAAACCGTGGGCGGATTGCCAGCACATTTT
>OX063288.1:17346886-17389386 GCA_944039245.1 Nebria salina | reverse complement strand
TTTAGGAGTTACGTACTCTACCCAATAGAGTGCGCGAATGTCATATATCCCTAGATCCTGACAAATTCAATAAGAACCTATTAAAAATGAATTATATTAATCAAATTCGATGTGTGCAATTTAATTAAATATTTAACATAACAATCCAAGCCGGAAATGCACAAGTACAATATGGTTATGTTGTAATTTAAGCGGGACACAGTGATACCATACATGTTAATTTTTTAAAAGTTGGTATGCGAATTACCAATACGGCACCAGACTTTGTTTTTAGCTGTGTATGGCAGAGTCGAGTTGAGTCGTAGTTGGAACGCAGGTATTAACTTTGTACCTAGCTGGAAAGCATCACGTGACTAAAGTAGCTCATCCCAAAACTACATCACATGCGATAGCAAGGCGAGTGAGCAGTCTCCGACTAGTTACTCTAGTTACCGTCAAAAGTGACAGATGCTATATTATGATGCTGTATTATTTCACGCGGAAATTTGCAATGAATTTACCGAAATTGGTTTTTGCAATTTAATCGTTAATTCATCATGCAATTATTAAAAACACGCATATTTACAATTGATGGTTACATTAATATGACCTTTAACTTAATGTAGCTACATACCTTGAAACTTTCCAATGCAATACGTTGTTAATTAAGGATAAAATTAACAAATTACCTTATTTTATGCGCATATATATGGCGTCATTAGTTTTTTCAATAACATTTGTAAATTAAGTAACATATAACCCGGTTAAATAAATGAAAATCGTCTAAAATTTTGGCCGTACACCAGATCTAACAATATGAATTTTCCAATTTAAATTTTCATTCTTAATAGCGCTTCTAGCTTGGAATCACTGATATATTAGAATTAATTATATTGGTTAGCGGTGGGGATGTGTGACATAATCATAATGTTGGGAGAGACAATCAAAAGTGAGATAAAAGCTACAAAAGAGTAAGAAGAAGACAAATATTGTACGAATGCCAGATTCAAAACGTAAATCACATTCCATGTTTATGTGAATATTTATGTAATAAAAACTACTAAAATATTATTTCATGTAAACAAAATATTTTATTTACCTGCTTGATAAATTAGCCTTTAATGAATCCTTAAAACAAACAGATAATCAACGATTATAACCTAAATAATTTGACTGATAGAAACCAAATTTAAACAATCTTAGATTTGTTCCTACTAATGTTAGAATGCGCATGCGTCGTACAGTTTCAATCCAACTCTAACATTAGTTGGAAGTCGAATTTTAAAATGTTCATATTTAATATAAAAAATGTTATTCATTTTCGTAACTAAATCCTGAACAGTTCCGAGTTTTTAAGGTCATGTGAAAATGTTTTTAATAATTATTTATAATTAAAAGAGTGTATTATGCACGTTACTTTCATAAAAAATATGGTTTAAAATTAAATAGTTTGTTGTATAAAGTATGTTTGAAGGGGCAGGCAGGGGGGCATATTTTTATTGCATGCATCTAAGAATAATGCGTTAAGAAAAATATAAGCTGTTTTGTATGGGTTATTGATTATTGTTAAGTTATTCCACTGTTCATATATCGCTAGATTAATCAAAAGAAAAAAGTTTTGTTCAGACTATATAAAAAGTTTGTACAAATAAGTGAACAAATTTGAATAAGATATATTATACACTGTATATGAGGTTTTTGTAATTTAGATAAGCATATTTTACCAAAATTGTATGGGTATAAAATTAGCAATGTAATATTTTAACTGGTTGTGATATTTGTATAATATAATAAAGCAATTGAATTATTACGGGTAAAGGAGAATTTGTTTAAATTCATTTTTCAAATTAAATATATATGAACGTTCGAAAACTGTCTCATAACTCATTGTAAGGTAAAATAAAGGTATTTCATAGTAATTTCTATATTTACACCAATTAATTATTATGTTCGTAACAGATAAGTCCCACTGTGCCACTTGCTCCGAATTGATTACCCCACTGCATCTTACATATTTATTACTACTTTCTATAAATATCTCATATTATTTACAAAATGTATTTTGTATTTGTAACTCAATTATTTATTACATATTTGCCATAATTATAACACATTATACTAAAATTGTTTTGTATTTTCCCCTAAACAAACATGCAATGTGATTTTATATATTATTACGTAACATTTATGTTAATAAAATACAGAATTAAAAAGTTAAAATACATTGTACAAAATTATACTTAATTGAAATCATCTGAAAGAATAATTTTTCTTTATCGGTGTTTTCAGTTTTTCTTTGTTCACCATTTACCAATCACTAGACAAATTGAACATGCATTTAAACGGAAAAATTATTCTGTTTGCGAATTTCGTAGCTAAATTTAATTTGTTAGTCAATAGTTCAATTATATTTTATAATATAGCGTTAATCTTACGACCAATGTATGTGTTTGTTATTGTAGCAATATCTTTCACTATAATAAATAAATAACTAATTATGCATTTGGCTGGTTTTTAATTTCATAATAAGATCATAATTCCATGCATGTTCCCAACAAAAGGGTTGGCAGTTGACTTTTTACATTCATTTACTTCTTGGAAATGTTTAGTCATTCACTATCCGTATAATTCTTTCGCATCATTCAAATTCTTCATGCCCACTCTACTTATCCTCTTGTTCCGTTTCACTCAATTCATTCTCTAACATGTTTATTCCGTGGATTTTCCTGCAATCTCATACCATTCGGCTTCCCCACGTAAATCTTCTTCGACAATCTTTAATTTAGTATTCTTTCAATATGACAATATCATCTCATTTGGCTCACATATATTCTAAGTACCTGTTTACTCTAGTCATTTTTTGGCGTTTCTGCAATTACTTGAACATGGTTGCATTATTGGGATAAAAATTATAGATATTAATATTTTGTACAACCTTTATTTGAAACTATTTTTGAAAAGATACCGGAAACAAGAAAATGGTCATTGAAATTGGTTCTAATTATAATTATTTTCAGATTCAATTGTTTAATTAATAATATTTTACTAACCTTTGGAACCCCTTTTCAGTAAATATATTTCTTAAAATAAGTACTAAATACCAATCTCCAAATTATTTAAGTAATAAATGTATAAAAATACAATTATGTGAAAATAATTATAATAATATAAGAGCGCTTTTTCTAACGTAGTTATAGAGCGGTTGTAAAATACAATATAAACAGTTTTAAAAGAACAATACTAAAGTCTAATTAAAGTCATTACGATTAATATGTATAAATGACCGGTTGACCCGATGCTAAGACATCCTACGATCACATCGATGGTTATAACGGCGCCTAAGGTTTGGGCGTCGCCTTGGTATCCTTCACACCTGCAATATAAAAATACAACATGTCATACCGATACCACAAGACATTATACAAAGGACTAGGTAGGTTACAGAATATGGAGACAGTGCCTTAAAGCCCTGTACATACTTGTTCACGACAAGCTTATCTACCAACTGGTCCAACCCTGGACCTCTGCCAGGTCCACCCTGAAGGTAGTCTTCCCTTATGGACATCCCCTAACAGATCCAATCCTGGAGCTACCAGGCACACCCTGTTAGATGGGCAACCGCCAGCTGGTCCAACCCTGGTCCATAGCCAGATACACCCTGAAGGCAGGGTTTCATTACGGGCATTCCCTAATGGGCATCTCCTAGTGGGTCTAATTCTGGCGCTACCAGTCACACCCCACTAGGTAGGCAACCACAGGTAGGTCCAACCCATGACCTCTGCCAGATCCACCCTACTTGGACGAATTTCCCTCAGGTCCAACCCTGGTCGAAACCAGATCCACCCTGAGGAAGAAGTACTAAAATACAGGTCCTGCAATCGAAATGCAATCATATCCTGTATTGAATTACCTGCTATCAGATCTAATCTTGGAACAAGCCAAGCACGCCCTGATTAGCGGATATAACATTGAGGATAAGGAAATAGGAATATACCTGAATGACAGTGAATACTCACTCAACAATTAGCAATCCGCCATCAACATACAGCATTGGTTTGACCAACAGCATCGCTCGTCCCTTGGACCGCGTCACCTCTCGTATGCACTCACACATGCACAATTCACCCACTCACAACTATAGTGCACAGTCTCACGCATCAACGGTGACTGTTCTACTTAAGAAAGATTTAGTTCAACGTCTGCTTACAGTGAAATTTTAAGAACACAGGACCGTAATAAATTAATGCCTTACAATAGCAAGGTATGACTGTCCCGAAACTGCAGCAGCATGCCTTATTAATTTGAATAATGGGAAACCAAAAGAAAATGAATCTCTTGCGGCTTATTCAGCTCGCTTAATGACTACACTAATATCTCGGTGGAAAGACTTGACCACTGAGCAGATAGTTGTTTCAACTGTGTTAGCTCATGTTTCACAATTTGAGCCTCGTCTTCAACGGCTTGCCTTCACATCCGACATTTTGACAAGAAACAAGCTACAACAAGAGCTAAAAGTATTTTCATTTTTAAAAAGAAAAGTGTCTATTGGACAAAACGAAGAACAGGAAAATAAACGTTTGAAATCTTTACCTGCATCTGCAAGCATCAAGTGTTTCCATTGTGGCAAATTGGGACATCGAGCATTCAACTGTCGCTTAAAGAAGAAGATGCATTTTCGAAAAGATGACCGATCAGAAAACTACAGGAGCCAACCTTCGAAAAATTCGACTTCTTCTTTTAAACACATTACGTGTTTTAAATGTGGATCTACTGGCCATTTTGCATCGCGTTGTCCTGGTGTGAGCAACAAAGAAAGAAGTGGCAGCAATGCGAGCTCATCAACCGAACGTCGTGTGGATTTGTGTCAAATCCATGTACCTTCTGGCAAATTATATCATTCTGGTAAGATGTTTTCCGTTTTATTATGATTCAGGTGCAGAATGTTTTCTTATGAAAGAATCAGTATCGTTTAAGTTTAGCGGAAAACGATTTAATAATGTAATTACTCTGACTGGCATTGGCCAAACGAGTGTAAATAGTACTTTGCAGATTCTGTCTATTGTCAAAATTGATGATGTTACATTTGATATTTTATTTCATGTGTTGCCTGATTGTTATCTACGAAATAATATTATGATTGGTCATGAAATTCTGAACCAAGAGCTAGCTGTGTATATGACTTCAGATAAGATAAAAATGTATAAAATAAAAGTTGTTGATGTTTGTAATTTAAATGAACGTTTCGATAAAGTAGATACAGATGTGTCATCGGAATTTAAATCTAAATTGCTATCAATATTAAATGATTTTAAAAGTTCATTTATACATGGTATACCTAACAGCCGTGTAAATACAGATCCAATGCAAATACGTCTTAAAGATCCGAATAAAACTGCTTGTCGACGACCTTACAGACTAAGTCCAGATGAAAGAAAGGTTGTTCGCGATAGAATTAACGAATTATTAAATGCTAATGTAATTCGACCTAGTTGTTCACCGTTCGCAAGTCCAATTTTACTTGTCAAAAAGAAAGATGGTTCCGACCGTGTGTCTGGTCACTCTAGTGTATCCCAGTTCGGTACTCCAACGCGGATTATTGCTGATCAAGGACGTTGCTTTGAAGTAAAGAATTTCGTGAATTTTGTGGTACACAAAACATAAATTTGCATTTAATAGCTACTGAGGTTCGCGCGCCAATGGTCAGGTAGAGCGTGTTATGATTACTTTGAAAAGTTTGTTAACTGCGGTAGAAACGAGTAAAGATCGTTCCTGGCAAGACGCACTACCAGATGTTCAGTTGGTTTTGAATTGTACGATTAATCGTAGTACTAAGTCTAGTCCTTTAGAACTTATGATTAGTAAGGTTGCAAGACCTTTAAATTTAATGTTGGCACATGAGATATAATCTGAAGTAGATATAACTGAGATTAGAGAACAAGCTGTAACCAATATTCATAAATGCACAGAGTACGAAAAACGTAGATTTGATAGTACCAAATCCAAAATAAATAAATTTGCAATAGGTGATTTCGTATTATTAAAAAATGAAGAACGTAATCAGACTAAACTTGATTCAAAATATAAAGGCCCCTATAAATATGTTATAAAAGTTTTAAATTCAAAACGTACTTATAAGTATCCTCATGATAGGATGAGGATAATGCCTAAAGGTGAAGTCCCTGTTGAGACAGAGAGTAGTTTGGAACAGGACGAGCAAGATGGCTCAAATATTGATTAAGCACATTTTTCAGTTAGTCTATTTTACCAAAATTGTCAGATCGTAGGCGTAGCTCAGTAGAAATCGGTATCTCTTAAATGTAGTCCGTGAGTGTGCGCTGTGCCACTGATATTTGTGGTATGGGCCTTGTAACGGCACTGGAAACTTATCGCTGGATGTAAGTGATAATGTTTCGTGATTCTGTTAATATCACTGGATGGAAGTGATAATGATTCAGTAATGTATCTTGGTACGCTACTGAGTGTATGTGGTAATGTTTGTTATTGCTGGATGTAAGCAATAACAGTAGAGTTGTTACTAGAAGTAAGCAACTGGCTATGTAGGGCTATTTGAAATGTGTGCTTTGTCTTTAAAGATGTGTAAATTTGAAATGGATTGATTTAAGAAAATATAACTAAAAATGGTCAGGTGTGGCCGTGCGTAGTATTGTTTTTTGTTGTAAATTTCATAAGTTACAGATGCATCACACGAGGACGTGTAAGTTGTCAGTATGGCCGTGTCGCAGCGCGTAAGAATTTGAAACGACAGGCGTCCGATATCAATGATTATTTGTTTTGCTTAATCGGCGTTTGGCTGAAAACAGGAGGGGATAGACTGACTTCGATACGGAGAAAAGGCAGAGATCGAGCAGGTCAAACATCCCGAGATCACCTACGTTTCAATTGTTCTTAATCATCGTCATTTTGTATTTGTTATTAGTATTCATTATTTTATTATTTGTTAATTTTATTATACCGTTTTGTGAAATATAAATAAACAAAGAATTGTGTTTGACTATTTGTGTGAAATAATGAGTGACGGCGAAGGGGATCGCCAAACGGTGCCAGCACCCCTATATATATATATATATATATATATATATATATATATATATATATATATATATATATATATATATATATATATATATATTGTAACGCGCCGTCGACGTATTACGTAAACTGAAGACATTTAAATAACTAAAAGTTACTCAAATATTAATTTAACAAATAAATTCACAAAATTTATTAAACAAAATCAAAGTTATCGATTTTATATTGATTTATTCTTCAAAAATAATTTATCTAATTGAAATTTAGATTTTACATAAATTATTGACTTTAATTATTTATTAACTAACTTTAATTGGCATGATCGTCTAGTATTGGACCTACGTTGTGTGTGTGTGTGTGGTAACTAAATAATTCGTTGATCTAAAGTCGCACAGAAAAAGAGTTATACGGAATATCGGAATAAAAGAGTTTGAATCCTTCTTATAACAATCAGTTTATTGAACATAGATTTTATGGAATGCAATGCAAAATGATCTATGACTCCGTGAGGCTAACTGATGGCTAGTAATGCACTCGCACTGAGTTTCGCCAAAGCTCACGTACTGATGTAGAATAAAACTACTAATTATCAGAATTTACTGTTTTAGTACTGTGTATGAAATCTGACGGTCACAAAGGTGTTTTATATGCAGAGCTTTTGTCCGCGGAACTGTTTGCGTTCCGTGCACGCCACTGGACTTACGTTTGTTGGCCAGCCCGGGCACCGTAGAAATATTAAGAGTCGTCGACACCTTGTTATGTGAGGTAGATTTGAATACAGCTTTATTCAGTCCAGTCTGGTAATCGTTATTTAATTTAATTGAGCAGTATGCAATGAGGACCCCCCAGAACGACCGGTCACTCAATCCATCTCATATGCTAGTGCTCACAAAATCATAGATATGTCGTTGACAAAAATATATGAAAGTTACTTGTATTAAATTTGGGATAAAAGATCTTCTTCCTGTTGCTTAGTAACCCTCTGATAGACGGTCGGTCGGTTGGTAGCTAGATCGACTGGTCGGATTGGTTGGCAATTGGTTTTGATCGGTTCGTCACTACTCGTACGTAATCCACGGAACTCACAAAACCCACAAACTCTCACCCCGAATCTCGATCGCGGTTAAAACGTTCGTAAACTCGTTAGTGACTTAATATTCGTCAATCTTTAGCTTGAAAGAATTTACTGGAATATTAAGCTATCAACTCAGAGTACGTTTGTAATTTTAAACAGACTATTGCCGTAGTAATAATTAAAATACAAAGTTCAAAGAATTTAGTGCCGTAACTTTTACAGTCGATTAAAATACAAAACAAACAGACTCAGTAAAGACTTTAAACTGTTTTATCTGATTTTAATATAAAAGATTCTAAGTTTTATTATTTCTCACGAAATTTAAAAACGTTCGAACGATTTGACAGAGAAAATCTGACTATCTTCCTATATCTAACAGTGAGCTCCTCATCAGCTAGTAATTGTTGTTCCCGCCCCCAAAAGTCACCCCCTCAACGAATATTCTTTTCTATAACACAGAAACCCGAATATAAATCCAAACTATGTGTAATTATACTTCCTTATTCGTTCGAATATTAATAGGCCTGCCCCATCAGTACGGTCCGGGTTACTGGTTGGATGGCTCAGCGTCTTCGGGGTTGAGGCACTTGCGAAATCCATTGGTAAGAGAGAGAGAACACTATCACTAGCCCCACACACCAACGCATCCGTGCGTCTCACTTGACACTGTTACACATTTCTTCCTTCAATGTTTAAATAATTCTACGAAATTGTTTAAACAGCCCGATATAAACAAATGGTCATTATTGCTGTACTCAAAATTCCATCATACTCAAGATGTGGAGAAGTCACGGCAATATTTCGTTTTAATTAAAAGATGGTTTTGTGCAACAAATCGTTTGGTTTAAATAATTATACCAAATTCTTTGTGTCTTCCCCGATTCTGTGTAATTTGATCTTTATTACGACCAAAATTATCCTCTGGTCGCGTTTGATCAAAGAACTTGTTAGTTCTTGCGAACTGACAATACGTTTTGAATTTATGGTAAAAAGGCGTTTACTTAATGCAGTTGAGGCAAGTAACGATGGTTTTAAGTTACAGTTATTTATTGTATTATTTAACACTAATATTCAAAAAAAAGGCGCATACTCTCACTGCCCGGCGGTTGGTGTCACAAATCATTGGACTGTCAAATCGTATAGTCATCCTGCACGAATTCAAATTTTAAGAAATCCGCATTTTAGAAGGTAGATTCACAAAGGCAAAACATTTCATGTAAAACATATTTCATATTATTAACTATTAAATAGCGGAAACCATTTGCAGCAACACAAAACGACACTTCTTCCATGATAATCAACTTTAAACTAAACTGTATTTTCCCTATTGATACATTGTTACCTGTAATACTAATTTTAAAAAATTAACGGAAATTTCGCAGAAATGTACCAATTTCTAATCTTCCTGTTTAATACGTACTTCTCGTAAAACTAGGCAATTTAAGAGGGTTAGTGAACCTTTTTTTTATACCGATGGTTCGGGCAAAATGAAAGGTCAAAAAAGGTACAAACACAACCGCCGGGCAATTTGAGTATGCGCCAAAAAAAAATGCTGTCACTAACATTTTTCAACATCTGGTTAGTTTCAAGAAAAAAAGCCTAAGTTGACCGCCCGAGGGTCAAATATCCCTTAAATATTTGTTATATAATTTATGGTACTTGAAGTAAATAGAGACATGGGGTTTGAGTATTACCAGATGTTTTAAGGGTTGCACGTGTACGAGTAATAATTCTTATTTTGGCATTTAGTTTGTGTGACCAATTTTTGTAACAACGTTAAAAACACTTGACTTTCGAAAGTACAGTCTGCGTAAAAATTCTCTATATTATTTAAAAATATATTATTATTTACTTTTATAACCGCGATAAATATTACTAATATGCGACGCGTTTCATTATATATATATGTATATATATATATATATATATATATATATATATATATATATATATATATATATATATATATATATAAGAGGGCTTTTTCTTACATAGATATAAAATACTATATAAAGTGTTTTAGAAAAACAATACTAAAAGCTAATTAAAACTATTCTATTAAAATGGCCTGTTGATTTGACGCTACGACAGCCTATGCTCTCGTCAATTGTTATAACGGCGCCTAAGGTTTAGGCGTCGGCTGGGCGTCCTTCATACCTGCATTATAAAAATACAACACGTCATACTGATACCACAAGACATTATACAAAGGATTAGGTAGGTTACAGAATATGGAGACAGTGCCTCAAAGCCCTGTACATACTTGTTCACGCCAAGTTTATCTACCAACTGGTCCAACCCTGGACCTCTGCCAGGTCCACCCTGAAGGTAGTCTTCCCTTATGGGCATCCCCTAACAGATCCAATCCTGGAGCTACCAGGCACACCCTGTTAGGTGAGCAACCGCCAACTGGTCCAACCCTGGTCCATAGCCAGATACACCCTGAAGGCAGGCTTCCATTACGGGCATTCCCTAATGGGCATCTCCTAGTGGTTCCAATCCTGGCGCTACCAGGCACACCCCACTAGGTAGGCAACCCCAAGTAGGTCCAACCATGGACCTCTGCCAGATCCACCCTACTTGGACGAATTTCCCTCAGGTCCAACCCTGGTCTAAGCCAGATCCACCCTGAGGAAGAAACACCTGCACCCACGGTGCAAGTACTGAAATACAGGTCTAATCTTGGAACAAGCCAAGCACGCCCTGATTAGCATATATAACATTGAGGATAAGGAAATAGGAATATACCTGAATAACAGTGAGAATACTCACTCAACAATTAGCAGTCCGCCATCAATATACAGCATTGGGTTGACCAACAGATTCGCTCGCCCCCTGGTCAGCATCACCCTTTTCGTATTCACTCACACGTCCATAATTCATCCACTCACACCCATAGTTCACAGTCTCACACTAACATCAACTAACTCTACTTAGAATGATACAGTTCAATGTTCTCTTACAGCGAAATTTTATATATACAGGGCCGTATTAAATTTATGTCTTACATATATATGTTTGACTCTATATATATATATATATATATATATATATATATATATATATATATATATATATATATATATATATATATAAATATGTAAGGCAATAATTTATTACGGTCCTGTATTCTTAAAATTTCACTGTAAGCAGACGTTGAACTATATCTTTCTTAAGTAGAACAGTCACCGTTGATGCGTGAGACTGTGCACTATGGTTGTGAGTGGGTGAATTGTGCATGTGTGAGTGCATACGAGGGGTGACGCGGTCCAAGGGACGAGCGATGCTGTTGGTCAAACCAATGCTGTATGTTGATGGTGGATTGCTAATTGTTGAGTGAGTATTCTCACTGTCATTTCAGATATATTCCTATTTCCTTATCCTCAATGTTATATATGCTAATCAGGGCGTGCTTGGCTTGTTCCAAGATTAGACCTGTATTTCAGTACTTGCACCGTGGGTGCAGGTGTTTCTTCCTCAGGGTGGATCTGGCTTCGACCAGGGTTGGACCTGAGGGAAATTCGTCCAAGTAGGGTGGATCTGGCAGAGGTCCAGGGTTGGACCTACTTGGGGTTGCCTACCTAGTGGGGTGTGCCTGGTAGCGCCAGGATTGGAACCACTAGGAGATGCCCATTAGGGAATGCCCGTAATGGAAGCCTGCCTTCAGGGTGTATCTGGCTATGGACCAGGGTTGGACCAGCTGGCGGTTGCCCATCTAACAGGGTGTGCCTCGTAGCTCCAGGATTGGATCTGTTAGGGGATGCCCATAAGGGAAGACTACCTTCAGGGTGGACCTGGCAGAGGTCCAGGGTTGGACCAGTTGGTAGATAAACTTGGCGTGAAGACTTTAAACTGTTTTATCTGATTTTAATATAAAAGATTCTAAGTTTTATTATTTCTCACGAAATTTAAAAACGTTCGAACGATTTGACAGAGAAAATCTGACTATCTTCCTATATCTAACAGTGAGCTCCTCATCAGCTAGTAATTGTTGTTCCCGCCCCCAAAAGTCACCCCCTCAACGAATATTCTTTTCTATAACACAGAAACCCGAATATAAATCCAAACTATGTGTAATTATACTTCCTTATTCGTTCGAATATTAATAGGCCTGCCCCATCAGTACGGTCCGGGTTACTGGTTGGATGGCTCAGCGTCTTCGGGGTTGAGGCACTTGCGAAATCCATTGGTAAGAGAGAGAGAACACTATCACTACCCCCACACACCAACGCATCCGTGCGTCTCACTTGACACTGTTACACATTTCTTCCTTCAATGTTTAAATAATTCTACGAAATTGTTTAAACAGCCCGATATAAACAAATGGTCATTATTGCTGTACTCAAAATTCCATCATACTCAAGATGTGGAGAAGTCACGGCAATATTTCGTATTAATTAAAAGATGGTTTTGTAAGAAGTGCAACAAATCGTTTGGTTTAAATAATTATACCAAATTCTTTGTGTCTTCCCCGATTCTGTGTAATTTAATCTTTATTACGACCAAAATTATCCTCTGGTCGCGTTTGATCAAAGAACTTGTTAGTTCTTGCGAACTGACAATACGTTTTGAATTTATGGTAAAAAGGCGTTTACTTAATGCAGTCGAGGCAAGTAACGATGGTTTTAAGTTACAGTTATTTATTGTATTATTTAACACTAATATTCAAAAAAACGCAGTCACTAACATTTTTCAACATCTGGTTAGTTTCAAGAAAAAGCCTAAGTTGACCGCCCGAGGGTCAAATATCCCTTAAATATATGTTATATAATTTATGGTACTTGAAGTAAATAGAGACATGGGGTTTGAGTATTACCAGATGATTTTAAGGGTTGCACGTGTACGAGTAATAATTCTTATTTTGGCATTTAGTTTGTGTGACCAATTTTTGTAACAACGTTAAAAACACTTGACTTTCGAAAGTACAGTCTGCGTAAAAATTCTCTATATTATTTAAAAATATATTATTATTTACGATAAATATTACTAATAGGCGACGCGTTTCAATATATATATATATATATATATATATATATATATATATATATATATATATATATATATATATATATATATATATATATGAGGGCTTTTCTAACGTAGTTATAAAATACAATATAAACGGTTTACTAAAATCTAATTACAGTCATTATGATTAATATATATAAATGACCGGTTGGCTTGATGCTAAGACATCCTATGATCACATCGATGGGTATAACGGCGCCTAAGGTTTGGGCGTCGCATTGGTATCCTTCATACCTGCATTATAAAACTACAACATGTCATACCGATACCACAAGACATTATATAAAGGATTAGGTAGGTTACAGAATATGGAGACAGTGCCTTCAAGCCCTGTACATACTTGTCCACGACAAGCTTATCTACCAAACCTCTGCCAGATCCACCCTGATGGTAGTCTTCCCTCATGGGCATCCTCTAACAGATCCAATCCTGGAGCTACCAGGCACACCCTGTTAGCGGGCAACCACCAGCAGGTCCAACCCTGGTCCACAGCCAGATACACCCTGAAGGCAGGCTTCCATTACAGGCATCCCCTAATGGGCATCTCCTAGTGGGTCCATTTCTGACTCTACCAGTCACACCCCACTAGGTAGGCAACCCCAAGTAGGTCCAACCCTGGACCTCTGCCAGATCCACCCTTCTTGGACGAATTTCCCTCAGGTCCAACCCTGGTCGAAACCAGATCCACCCTGAGGAAGAAACATTTGCACCCACGGTGCAAGTACTGAAATACAGGTCTAATCTTGGAACAAGCCAAGCACGCCCTGATTAGCATATATAACATTGAGGATAAGGAAATAGGAATATACCTGAATGACAGTGAGAATACTCACTCAACAATTAGCAATCCGCCATCAACAGACAGCATTGGTTTGACCAACAGCATCGCTCGTCCCTTGGACCGCGTCACCCCTCATATGCACTCACACATGCACAATTCACCCACTCACAACCATAGTGCACAGTCTCACACTGTTCTACTTAAGAAAGATATAGTTCAACGTATGTTAACAGTGAAGTTTTAAGAATACAGGACCGTAATAAATTAATGCCTTACAGTCGACCAATCCTGACTATACTTCGTCCTCGAAGAATTAATTCACATTTGCAAATAATTGACCGTCTACGCGGTTGGAGACATTTCACCATCTCACACTTGACATCAGGATACTACCAGATATCTATTACTACATGAATCTCGTAACAGGTCCAATCCTGTAACCACCAGGCACACCCTGTTAGGCAAATTACCACAAGTAGGTCCAACCCTGGTCAAAGCCAGATCCACCCTACTTGGACGTTGTTCCATCAAAAACCACTTCTTTTAAACAACCATCATCCACCCGGGACATAACACAAGGCATGACGGTATGAGACCAGATGAACACAAAATACAGGCTGCAAAAGAAACTCCTCGATCTGCCAACATTCTTTAAATATACCAATGTTTTTAAAACTTAATTGACGTTGACCTTTACTCTTTAAAACTCCATAACGAAAAATATGAAAATGGAATAATACAACATTTCAATCTCCACCATATCTGACCCGCCAGAAATCTACCTAAATGATCAGATTAATCTACGTAAATCTCCGTTACTACAACTAAAATGGAAATCCACTACATTCAATCAAAGATATATAAATCAGATGTAATTTGCTTAATGTAGGTATTCTGAGTAGTAACTAGCTCGGAACAAATGTAGTACAAGTCGAAACACTGTACCACTCAATTAGTAATTTATTGATATGACCTCTCGACAATTTTTATATAAAGATGCCGACAAGGCTGGACATCCAACGAAACTTCTGAAATAGGATAAATCATGAAATTGAACTGAACAACAAATGCTTACAACGAATTGATAGAAAAATCAATCAAACGTCCCATTCCTGCAATATGCAATCCAAATACAATCACAGAAACTCATACCTGAGCCAGTAAACAGTAGACAAATTAACCAAAAGTATCACGGAACAGTAGACAAACTAACGCACGTGAACAGAACCACCCGTATTCTGAACATGCAATTGTGGTCGTAGTTCCAATCCAATTCGGTATGATTACAGACTGCAAAGCACCACAAACTGCATTTCTACGAATTTCAAAATGGTGCCTCGACTGGCAAGAACACGGCAGAATACAGACCTGAACCTGGATGAATCATGTTGATGCTTCCAATCGAAATCGCAAACCAAACAAGAACCACCGGAATCAATCTGAACTTAAGCATTGGTGTAGAACTTTGTATACTATTCGGACAAAATGCCATGCATTTAAATGGGTTTTTGGTTCCCCCTTTTTCCATAAAACACAATCCTAACATAAAAAAAATTATGTAAACCAAAAGGTAACAGACAATAACGCAATGTTTTAAGCATACAACACAATATATACTTAAACACTGATATACACTCTCTTGGTGAATAAGAACTCTGATAAAACCAATCTTGTGTTTCCATGTTATTTAATATTAAATAACATTGTAATAAATGTTAATAAATAAAAAGATTTCAAAATGAAATGAATGGATACGATCTGAAGAATCAACTGCTGCATAAAATTAAGGAAGTACACAACGTACTATCACAACCACCAGAAACGGATTACGAACTAAACTTTTACAAAGATAATCCATTTAGAGAAGGACGACTAGACCGCATAACAGCGATAGTTATTCAATTTGTAGTAGCACGAAAAATGCGTACTCCGGCTGCACAATCGGCGCATAACGATATGGAACATTTTTCTGTTCATAATTCATTAAAGAAATTATGTGAAACGTATTGGCTTCCACGACTGAAACATATCACGAGAAATACATAGCAGTTTCCATACCTATTTCACAAAATTAATAAAATCAACCAGATCAATAAGCAATTGAAGAACCGCGTTCACTTTAAAATCGTTCACCAAACTTTGTAAAGAAATAGAAGTAAGCACATCCTTTATGCTGTTGCAACACCCAGTCCAACGTCATCTTCATCAAACTGTGAAGCACAAAATGAATGCGACACTGAAATTAATTGTACTATTTGTACTCATTAGTACGAAGTACAAAGCTACAAGTAAAACATCTAGTGATCTGCTATCTGTCTTCAAACCAAGATCAGGAGGTTACTCATAGAAACTTGTGAAATCTACAACAAATACGAAAAGGTGCAGAAAAACTTAAAATTGTTATACTAGTGTATAAACACAGATTAGACAAGAAACGAAAACCTGCACGTAAATATAGATCAGATAATTCTGCTGCAATTGAGAAACAAGCCTCAAGCGAAGGTACATGCAAATATTTGCAATCGCGATATGCCGGACCATTGAAAGAGACAAAAATACTCCCCAATGATTAGTACATTGTACATCGCAGCAAACGAACAAGATACGTCAATATTGCTGTCGCAAATCTAATAAAACCACAGGTAACATCAGGTGGGGCACCCGACTATTCATCCGAAAATGAAGTCAGCGATGATAATTCAAAATCATTGGTGACGAAACCGTATGCTACAGTAATTAGAGCCAGCGTAAAATAAAACTGTGGCACCAAGAACGGCTGCATCTGTATAAGAAAAATCTTGGTGATAAGGTTTGTTTATTATCTTTATCCGTGCCGATAGTGCACGAGTATATGCATTCCTATGACCATGCCATCGAGTATTCAATGGACTCTTTTTATTCTATACGTAAACATTAGTCTATCGGTACTAAACAACACAGTGGCGCGCGACCATATTTATCTTTTGCATTATTTCGATAAATTGAAATATTTTAAGTGTGATTTCGTAAAACTGGGATACGCAAATCAACTCGAAGAATGCCGATCGGGATACGCAAATCAACTCGAAAAATTCCGATCGGGATACGCAAATCAAATCGAAGAATTCCGATCGAGTTACGCAAATCAAATCGAAGAATTCCGATCCCACTTCTGAGATATAAGAGGGCTTTTCTAACGTAGTTATAAAATACAATATAAACGGTTTACTAAAATCTAATTACAGTCAATATGATTAATATATATAAATGACCGGTTGGCTTGATGCTAAGACATCCTATGATCACATCGATGGGTATAACGGCGCCTAAGGTTTGGGCGTCGCCTTGGTATCCTTCACACCTGCAATATAAAAATACAACATGTCATACCGATACCACAAGACATTATACAAAGGACTAGGTAGGTTACAGAATATGGAGACAGTGCCTTAAGCCCTGTACATACTTGTTCACGACAAGCTTATCTACCAACTGGTCCAACCCTGGACCTCTGCCAGGTCCACCCTGAAGGTAGTCTTCCCTTATGGACATCCCCTAACAGATCCAATCCTGGAGCTACGAGGCACACCCTGTTAGATGGGCAACCGCCAGCTGGTCCAACCCTGGTCCATAGCCAGATACACCCTGAAGGCAGGGTTTCATTACGGGCATTCCCTAATGGGCATCTCCTAGTGGGTCCATTCCTGACTCTACCAGTCACACCCCACTAGGTAGGCAACCCCAAGTAGGTCCAACCCTGGACCTCTGCCAGATCCACCCTACTTGGACGAATTTCCCTCAGGTCCAACCCTGGTCGAAGCCAGATCCACCCTGAGGAAGAAACACCTGCACCCACGGTGCAAGTACTGAAATACAGGTCTAATCTTGGAACAAGCCAAGCACGCCCTGATTAGCATATATAACATTGAGGATAAGGAAATAGGAATATATCTGAAATGACAGTGAGAATACTCACTCAACAATTAGCAATCCGCCATCAACATACAGCATTGGTTTGACCAACAGCATCGCTCGTCCCTTGGACCGCGTCACCCCTCGTATGCACTCACACATGCACAATTCACCCACTCACAGCCATAGTGCACAGTCTCACGCATCAACGGTGACTGTTCTACTTAAGAAAGATATAGTTCAACGTCTGCTTACAGTGAAATTTTAAGAATACAGGACCGTAATAAATTATTGCCTTACATATATATATATATATATATATATATATATATATATATATATATATATATATATATATATATATATAGAGTCAAACATATATATGTAAGACATAAATTTAATACGGCCCTGTGTATATAAAATTTCGCTGTAAGAGAACATTGAACTGTATCATTCTAAGTAGAGTTAGTTGATGTTAGTGTGAGACTGTGAACTATGGGTGTGAGTGGATGAATTATGGACGTGTGAGTGAATACGAAAAGGGTGATGCTGACCAGGGGGCGAGCGAATCTGTTGGTCAACCCAATGCTGTATATTGATGGCGGACTGCTAATTGTTGAGTGAGTATTCTCACTGTTATTCAGGTATATTCCTATTTCCTTATCCTCAATGTTATATATGCTAATCAGGGCGTGCTTGGCTTGTTCCAAGATTAGACCTGTATTTCAGTACTTGCACCGTGGGTGCAGGTGTTTCTTCCTCAGGGTGGATCTGGCTTCGACCAGGGTTGGACCTGAGGGAAATTCGTCCAAGTAGGGTGGATCTGGCAGAGGTCCAGGGTTGGACCTACTTGGGGTTGCCTACCTAGTGGGGTGTGCCTGGTAGCGCCAGGATTGGAACCACTAGGAGATGCCCATTAGGGAATGCCCGTAATGGAAGCCTGCCTTCAGGGTGTATCTGGCTATGGACCAGGGTTGGACCAGTTGGCGGTTGCTCACCTAACAGGGTGTGCCTGGTAGCTCCAGGATTGGATCTGTTAGGGGATGCCCATAAGGGAAGACTACCTTCAGGGTGGACCTGGCAGAGGTCCAGGGTTGGACCAGTTGGTAGATAAACTTGGCGTGAACAAGTATGTACAGGGCTTTGAGGCACTGTCTCCATATTCTGTAACCTACCTAATCCTTTGTATAATGTCTTGTGGTATCAGTATGACGTGTTGTATTTTTATAATGCAGGTATGAAGGACGCCCAGCCGACGCCCAAACCTTAGGCGCCGTTATAACAATTGACGAGAGCATAGGCTGTCGTAGCGTCAAATCAACAGGCCATTTTAATAGAATAGTTTTAATTAGCTTTTAGTATTGTTTTTCTAAAACACTTTATATAGTATTTTATATCTATGTAAGAAAAAGCCCTCTTATATATATATATATATATATATATATATATATATATATATATATATATATATATATATATATATATATATATATATATACATATATATATATAATGAAACGCGTCGCATATTAGTAATATTTATCGCGGTTATAAAAGTAAATAATAATATATTTTTAAATAATATAGAGAATTTTTACGCAGACTGTACTTTCGAAAGTCAAGTGTTTTTAACGTTGTTACAAAAATTGGTCACACAAACTAAATGCCAAAATAAGAATTATTACTCGTACACGTGCAACCCTTAAAACATCTGGTAATACTCAAACCCCATGTCTCTATTTACTTCAAGTACCATAAATTATATAACAAATATTTAAGGGATATTTGACCCTCGGGCGGTCAACTTAGGCTTTTTTTCTTGAAACTAACCAGATGTTGAAAAATGTTAGTGACAGCATTTTTTTGGCGCATACTCAAATTGCCCGGCGGTTGTGTTTGTACCTTTTTTGACCTTTCATTTTGCCCGAACCATCGGTATAAAAAAAAGGTTCACTAACCCTCTTAAATTGCCTAGTTTTACGAGAAGTACGTATTAAACAGGAAGATTAGAAATTGGTACATTTCTGCGAAATTTCCGTTAATTTTTTAAAATTAGTATTACAGGTAACAATGTATCAATAGGGAAAATACAGTTTAGTTTAAAGTTGATTATCATGGAAGAAGTGTCGTTTTGTGTTGCTGCAAATGGTTTCCGCTATTTAATAGTTAATAATATGAAATATGTTTTACATGAAATGTTTTGCCTTTGTGAATCTACCTTCTAAAATGCGGATTTCTTAAAATTTGAATTCGTGCAGGATGACTATACGATTTGACAGTCCAATGATTTGTGACACCAACCGCCGGGCAGTGAGAGTATGCGCCTTTTTTTTGAATATTAGTGTTAAATAATACAATAAATAACTGTAACTTAAAACCATCGTTACTTGCCTCAACTGCATTAAGTAAACGCCTTTTTACCATAAATTCAAAACGTATTGTCAGTTCGCAAGAACTAACAAGTTCTTTGATCAAACGCGACCAGAGGATAATTTTGGTCGTAATAAAGATCAAATTACACAGAATCGGGGAAGACACAAAGAATTTGGTATAATTATTTAAACCAAACGATTTGTTGCACAAAACCATCTTTTAAATAAAACGAAATATTGCCGTGACTTCTCCACATCTTGAGTATGATGGAATTTTGAGTACAGCAATAATGACCATTTATTTATATCGGGCTGTTTAAACAATTTCGTAGAATTATTTAAACATTGAAGGAAGAAATGTGTAACAGTGTCAAGTGAGACGCACGGATGCGTTGGTGTGTGGGGGTAGTGATAGTGTTCTCTCTCTCTTACCAATGGATTTCGCAAGTGCCTCAACCCCGAAGACGCTGAGCCATCCAACCAGTAACCCGGACCGTACTGATGGGGCAGGCCTATTAATATTCGAACGAATAAGGAAGTATAATTACACATAGTTTGGATTTATATTCGGGTTTCTGTGTTATAGAAAAGAATATTCGTTGAGGGGGTGACTTTTGGGGGCGGGAACAACAATTACTAGCTGATGAGGAGCTCACTGTTAGATATAGGAAGATAGTCAGATTTTCTCTGTCAAATCGTTCGAACGTTTTTAAATTTCGTGAGAAATAATAAAACTTAGAATCTTTTATATTAAAATCAGATAAAACAGTTTAAAGTCTTTACTGAGTCTGTTTGTTTTGTATTTTAATCGACTGTAAAAGTTACGGCACTAAATTCTTTGAACTTTGTATTTTAATTATTACTACGGCAATAGTCTGTTTAAAATTACAAACGTACTCTGAGTTGATAGCTTAATATTCCAGTAAATTCTTTCAAGCTAAAGATTGACGAATATTAAGTCACTAACGAGTTTACGAACGTTTTAATCGCGATCGAGATTCGGGGTGAGAGTTTGTGGGTTTTGTGAGTTCCGTGGATTACGTACGAGTAGTGACGAACCGATCAAAACCAATTGCCAACCAATCCGACCAGTCGATCTAGCTACCAACCGACCGACCGTCTATCAGAGGGTTACTAAGCAACAGGAAGAAGATCTTTTATCCCAAATTTAATACAAGTAACTTTCATATATTTTTGTCAACGACATATCTATGATTTTGTGAGCACTAGCATATGAGATGGATTGAGTGACCGGTCGTTCTGGGGGGTCCTCATTGCATACTGCTAAATTAAATTAAATAACGATTACCAGACTGGACTGAATAAAGCTGTATTCAAATCTACCTCACATAACAAGGTGTCGACGACTCTTACTATTTCTACGGTGCCCGGGCTGGCCAACAAACGTAAGTCCAGTGGCGTGCACGGAACGCAAACAGTTCCGCGGACAAAAGCTCTGCATATAAAACACCTTTGTGACCGTCAGATTTCATACACAGTACTAAAACAGTAAATTCTGATAATTAGTAGTTTTATTCTACATCAGTACGTGAGCTTTGGCGAAACTCAGTGCGAGTGCATTACTAGCCATCAGTTAGCCTCACGGAGTCATAGATCATTTTGCATTGCATTCCATAAAATCTATGTTCAATAAACTGATTGTTATAAGAAGGATTCAAACTCTTTTATTCCGATATTCCGTATAACTCTTTTTCTGTGCGACTTTAGATCAACGAATTATTTAGTTACCACACACACACACACAACGTAGGTCCAATACTAGACGATCATGCCAATTAAAGTTAGTTAATAAATAATTAAAGTCAATAATTTATGTAAAATCTAAATTTCAATTAGATAAATTATTTTTGAAGAATAAATCAATATAAAATCGATAACTTTGATTTTGTTTAATAAATTTTGTGACTTTATTTGTTAAATTAATATTTGAGTAACTTTTAGTTATTTAAATGTCTACAGTTTACGTAATACGTCGACGGCGCGTTACAATTTTGGTGCCGTGACCAGGATCTAAAGTTTTTTGAAGTCACAGAAATGGAAATTACGGATTTTTGTTTGGAAAACAGCAATGATAAAGTGCATGTAGTAGGTAGGAACCAGTAATGAAAAATTAATAATATTGTAATATCTGTACAGACCAAGAGATCTGTGCGGTATTTTATACCCTTAGACAACGTCAGCGGACGATGTTGTCCTCATCGCGACCGATGTCACCGATGTTATGCGCGAGTGGCGTGTTAACATGACCGCGAGTCAAGAACTTCACCAGGAGTCCGTGAAGCAGGCGTTGGGGGAGATGACGTCAGCGATCCGCGACATGACAGGACAAGTTACGAAAGCACTACGCCAATTACGACCGACACCGCAGGAGACTTCGACAATTCCAGTTACGATTGTCACAACAGGTGCAATTCGCAGCAACCTCACGGAATCGTCACCGTCGCCGCATAGCGCCGCCAGCACTTCGGCAGAACCACGTGGGTTTCCAGCAGTAAACAGCGCACCGCCGATCACGTCAGCAACTCCGATACCGACACCGTTATCTACCATGATGCCATGGGCATGGCCACTAGCATCGGACCGTATGTTTCCGTCGTTGCCGAAATTTAGCAGTTCGCAAAATGAACAACATCCATTAAAGTTCTTAGAATCGCTGGAACGCTATTTTCGACGTGCACAAGTTCCACAGGAGAATCAACTGGAAATCGTGCGAGATTGTTTGGCGGGTGAAACAATTCACTGGGCTGAAGTTTATGTAGGGTACTGGAGTATTTACGATAACTTCAAGGTAGATTTTCTACATACGTATTGGTCAGATACGATGCAAAATAAATTGCGGCACCGAATCAGTACTGAACGATGGGACTCACGGAAGACACCCAGCATGATGAACCATTTAGCATTTTACGTGAGTCAGACCAAATTGCTAAAAACGCCAATACCGGAACCTACGTTTGTCGCCGAAATGATTCGTCACTACCCTGTACATCTACAATCGTTATGGCTATCATGTGACCGCAGTACCATCACGGAGTTGGCGGAATTCTTACACAAACAAGAAATAACTACGCGGGTTGTCTTGGAACAAAAGAAACAGCATACTACGCACCCACCACGCGCTGTTGCAAGTCTTGCAATAGAAAAACCAAGCACAACACCCACGTCGGAACCGTCACGTAGGGGATCAAAGCGGAAAACGACGAAACAACTAGAATATTTACACCACTATGGGAACGACAACTACCACCAGGTCCCACCACAGTCTACGGAGGTAGCCATTACGCCAACATCGGGAAACGACGGCCTCGAGTACTGAACGACCGACAGTATTTGAGAAACGGATTCTCGGCCGACAATTACAATTATATTTCCGTCACTGCCCGGAAATGCATGAAACGTATGGGATGGATGCCCGGCTTAGGATTGGGTCGCCACCACCAAGGGATTAAAGAACCAATTTCGCATATTCCACAACCATGTAAACGTCAAACAATCGCCATTAATAATTTGCAATATAACAATAATGAATGCCAAGATTCTTGTAGAATTATCACCGTTGCGTCCATGTATCACGAAATACTCGACGGAGACGTAGAAAACGGAGAAAAAACGACGGCGACTTCAAATACGCTACCGGAAATTATTTTATATTTAAAAAATATTAGCATTCAAGCACTAGTGGACACCGGAAGCGAAGTAACATGTATTGCGGAAAATATCTGGTTGACTTTACAAGGACAGGGCGAATCACTGCTCACACTACCGGTAACCGCTGTTCAGTTACGGGGCGCTATGGGACAACGTAGTCAGAGGGTCACCAAACAAATCTACCTGACAGCACAATGCGGTGAGTATCCGGTGCATTTGTGTTGTTTGGTAGTGCGGCAACTCATCCGACCAGTGATCATCGGTTCGGACTGGATGCATAACAACAGCACCAACATTAACTTCGCGGAGAAAACATTTTCATTTGTTAGTTAACAAGAACAAGTTTCCGTATCATTTCAACCGCGAATGATACGTGGGATATTGGAGTCAGTAATCCACACGGATTGCGCCCAGATTACATCGGTTCCTGCATTCTCACGGATAACGCAGCACCCGGTACTTGAATCGGATGAAAAACTACGTGTTAAAGTGGATAATACGCAACTTTCGCCGACGGAGAAAATGGAACTATATAAAATTTTGAAAAAATACCCGAACGTCTTTACAACTCAACCCGGTTTAACTAATTTATACCAACATAAAATTGTCTTAAAAGACGAAATACCATTTGTACGACGGTCATATCCCATACCATTCGCAGTACGCGAAGAAGTCGACGCGCAGATTAAACAAATGGCAGAGTTGGGTGTAATTAAGCGTGAACCATCGGCGTACTCGAGTCCAATGACAGTTGTAAAGAAAAAAGATGGAAGCGTTCATATATGTTTGGATGCGAGACTGCTTAATGAAAAAATGATCGCGGATTGTGAAGCGCCACCAGGTGCCGAAGAATTATTACAACAATTTTATCAAGCGCGTTTTTTAATATCAATCGATCTACGATCATCGTATTGGCAGATCCCACTACACGCAGACAGTAGAAAATATACCGCCTTTCTACATAATGGACGTAGCTACACGTATCAAGTTCTACCATTCGAATTAAAAACAGCTGTAGCCAGTTTTTCCAGGTGTATGAACTTGATTCTCGGTCCGGAAGTTCGAGAATTTACCGTAAACTACATAGACGATTTATTAATCGCATCACCAGATTTAAAAACCCATTTAAAACACATTGAATGTGTGTTGAAGCGGCTGCAAGACGCCAAGTTTACGATAAATTTGGAGAAAACTCATTTTATACAGAGAGAAGTTAAATTCTTAGGACACATTTTATCCGCGGAAGGAGTACGCGCAGACCCAGAGAAGGTGACAGCGATTCAAAATTTTCCGGCACCAATGAAAGTAAAACAGCTTCGCGGATTTTTAGGACTATGCAATTTCTACCGACGTTTTCACGAAAAATATAGTGATAACAGTTATCACATTTATTAAAGAAAGGTGCAAAATGGCAGTGGGGTGAATTTGAAACCCGCATATTCAACGAAATTAAACAACGGTTTTTAGAAAAGGTCATTTTGAAACACCCAAGGTCGGAACAACCATACGAACTACACACGGACAGCTCCGGATACGGAATCGGTGGAGTACTAACACAAAAGGACAGGGAAAGGGAAATAGGTGTTATTGGATTCGCAAGCCGATCTCTACGCGGACCGGAATTAAATTATACTACTACCGAAAAAGAGTTGCTTGGTGTGATATTTTGTTTACAAAATTTTAGAACTTACGTACAGGGAACTGAACTAATTATCTATACTGACCACCAAGCGTTAACATTTCTTAAACAATGTAGATTGTTGAACGAACGTTTGACGCGTTGGGTATTGTTTTAACAACAGTTTGATTATGAAATTAAACATGTTGCTGGAAAGGATAATATAGTGGCAGACACGCTATCTCGATTTCCTGCTGATGTGAACAATGCCAAGGAATATTGCACTAAAGACCCCATCATCGCGGCATTTTCGGTAGAAGGTATTAAAGAACTACGCACCCTCTTGAAAAAACAGCGCGCCGACCCTGAACTAGGTAATATTATTAACCACCTCACCAACGTGAACCCACAGGACGTTCCACCAGCAAACCAGCGGAAATTATCAACCTACGTATACCGAGAGGACATTTTATTACACCACGACGTGCACCACCAACGAATGACCATCGCCGTTCCGCATTGTCTGATCGAAGACTTAGTGAAACACCACCATGCAGAACTAGGACACTTTGGACCAGCAAAAGTGTACGCCGTGATGAAAAACTTATTTCATTTTCCAAGAATGGACCGTACCATCCGGAAAATCCTAAGTAGATGTGAAATATGTCAAAAGACCAAGTGGCCGAACATACGTCACGAAGGACCCATGCAACCCGTTACAGCCAACGAGGTCGGTGAACTTGTCGCGGTGGATTTATATGGACCCTTACCACCTGGACGGTTCGGCGTCACATATGTTTTCGTCATGCTGGACATATTTTAATCGACTGTAAAAGTTACGGCACTAAATTCTTTGAACTTTGTATTTTAATTATTACTACGGCAATAGTCTGTTTAAAATTACAAACGTACTTTGAGTTGATAGCTTAATATTCCAGTAAATTCTTTCAAGCTAAAGATTGACGAATATTAAGTCACTAACGAGTTTACGAACGTTTTAATCGCGATCAAGATTCGGAGTGAGAGTTTGTGGGTTTTGTGAGTTCCGTGGATCACGTACGAGTAGTGACGAACCGTTTTAGCAGGGTTTAATCTAGCGAAGGTGTTGCCCCCTCCGTCGAACACCGAGTCCGCCAAAGCGGAAAGTTAAAGAAACAAAGAAGATATAAAAAAAACCCCTGAATATATGTAAACGTAGCCAAAATTACGAAGAAAACACGATATTTAGCAGATATTAGCCAAAATCCAAATGGAGTCGGAACTGAATAATCATTACGGCTCTCACCATCATTTATATATATATATATATATATATATATATATATATATATATATATATATATATATATATATATATATATATATATATATATATATATATATATATATATATATATATATATATATATATATATATATATATATATATATATATATATATATATATATATATATATATATATATATATATATATATATATATATATATATATATATGTAAGGCAATAATTTATTACGGTCCTGTGTTCTTAAAATTTCACTGTAAGCAGACGTTGAACTATATCTTTCTTAAGTAGATCAGTCACCGTTGATACGTGAGACTGTGCACTATGGTTGTGAGTGGGTGAATTGTGCATATGTGAGTGCATATGAGGGGTGACGCGGTCCAAGGGACGTGCGATGCTGTTGGTCAAACCAATGCTGTATGTTGATGGCGGATTGCTAATTGTTGAGTGAGTATTCTCACTGTCATTCAGGTATACTCCTATTTCCTTATCCTCAATGTTATATCCGCTAATCAGGGCGTGCTTGGCTTGTTCCAAGATTAGATCTGATAGCAGGTAATTCAATACAGGATATGATTGCATTTCGATTGCAGGACCTGTATTTTAGTACATCTACCTTCAGGGTGGACCTGGCAGAGGACCAGGGTTGGACCAGTTGGTAGATGAACTAGTTTACTTCTTCCTCAGGGTGGATCTGGCTTCGACCAGGGTTGGACCTAAGGGAAATTCGTCCAAGTAGGGTGGATCTGGCAGAGGTCCAGGGTTGGACCTACTTGGGGTTGCCTACCTAGTGGGGTGTGCCTGGTAGCGCCAGGATTGGACCCACTAGGAGATGCCCATTAGGGAATGCCCGTAATGGAAGCCTGCCTTCAGGGTGTATCTGGCTATAGACCAGGGTTGGACCGGTTGGCGGTTGCCCACCTATTTAGGGTGGATCTGGCTATAGACCAGGGTTGGACCAGTTGGCGGTTGCCCACCTAACAGGGTGTGCCTGGTAGCTCCAGGCTTGGATCTGTTAGGGGATGCCCATAAGGGAAGACTACCTTCAGGGTGGACCTGGCAGAGGTCCAGGGTTGGACCAGTTGGTAGATAAGCTTCGCGTGAACAAGTATGTACAGGGCTTAAGGCACTGTCTCCATATTCCTTAACCTACCTAATCCTTTGTATAATGTCTTGTGGTATCGGTATGACATGTTGTATTTTTATAATGCAGGTGTGAAGGATACCAAGGCGACGCCCAAACCTTAGGCGCCGTTATAACCATCGATGTGATCGTAGGATGTCTTAGCATCAGGTCAACCGGTCATTTATACATACTAATCGTAATGACTTTAATTAGACTTTAGTATTGTTCTTCTAAAACTGTTTATATTGTATTTTATAACCGATCTATAACTACGTTAGAAAAGCCCTCTTATATATATATATATATATATATATATATATATATATATATATATATATATATATATATATATATATATATATATATATATATATATATATATATTTATATCGCAGCGCGTAGCGTATTTGAAACGTCAGGCGTCCGATATCAATGATTATTTGTTTTGCTTAATCGGCGTTTGGGTGAAATCAGGAGGGGATAGGCTGACTATGATATGAAAAACAGGTAGGTCAAGCATCCCGAGATCACCTACGTTTCAATTGTTCCTAATCATCGACATTTTGTATTAATTATTGGTGTTCATAATTATTGGTGTTCATTATTTTATTATTTGTTAACTTTATTATATTGTTTTGTGTACGTTAAATAAACAGAGAATTGTGTTTGACTATTTGTGTGATTGTTGATAATAAAACAATGAGTGACGACGAAGGAGTTCGCCAAACGGTGCCAGCACCCCCCTCGACATATATATATATATATATATATATATATATATATATATATATATATATATATATATATGTCGAGGGGGGTGCTGGCACCGTTTGGCGAACTCCTTCGTCGTCACTCATTGTTTTATTTCAACAATCACACAAATAGTCAATGGATAGATGGTCAGTTCCGACTCCATTTGGATTTTGGCTAATATCTGCTAAATATCGTGTTTTCTTCGTAATTTTGGCTACGTTTACATATATTCAGGGTTTTTTTTTATATCTTCTTTGTTTCTTTAACTTTCCGCTTTGGCGGACTCGGTGTTCGACGGAGGGGGCAACACCTTCGCTAGATTAAACCCTGCTAAAACGGTTCGTCACTACTCGTACGTAATCCACGGAACTCACAAAACCCAAAAACTCTCACTCCGAATCTTGATCGCGATTAAAACGTTCGTAAACTCGTTAGTGACTTAATATTCGTCAATCTTTAGCTTGAAAGAATTTACTGGAATATTAAGCTATCAACTCAAAGTACGTTTGTAATTTTAAACAGACTATTGCCGTAGTAATAATTAAAATACAAAGTTCAAAGAATTTAGTGCCGTAACTTTTACAGTCGATTAAAATATATCCAGCATGACGAAAACATGTGACGCCGAACCGTCCAGGTGGTAAGGGTCCATATAAATCCACCGCGACAAGTTCACCGACCGCGTTGGCTGTAACGGGTTGCATGGGTCCTTCGTGACGTATGTTCGGCCACTTGGTCTTTTGACATATTTCACATCTACTTAGGATTTTCCGGATGGTACGGTCCATTCTTGGAAAATGAAATAAGTTTTTCATCACGGCGTACACTTTTGCTGGTCCAAAGTGTCCTAGTTCTGCATGGTGGTGTTTCACTAAGTCTTCGATCAGACAATGCGGAACGGCGATGGTCATTCGTTGGTGGTGCACGTCGTGGTGTAATAAAATTTCCTCTCGGTATACGTAGGTTGATAATTTCCGCTGGTTTGCTGGTGGAACGTCCTGTGGGTTGACGTTGGTGAGGTGGTTAATAATATTACCTAGTTCAGGGTCGGCGCGCTGTTTTTTCAAGAGGGTGCGTAGTTCTTTAATACCTTCTACCGAAAATGCCGCGATGATGGGGTCTTTAGTGCAATATTCCCTGGCATTGTTATATATATATATATATATATATATATATATATATATATATATATATATATATATATATATATATATACATACATATATATACATATATATATATATATATATATATATATATATATATATATATATATATATATATATATATATATATATATATATATATACAGCTCTGTGCGAAATAATAGCACCAAGTGTAATATTTTAATTCGTTCCATAACAGCCTTCTTATTTCTTACTTCATAATATGAAAATTTGTCCCAAACTGTTGATTAGGACTCATTGTCTTAAGAAAATACCAAAAAATTTCAATTATTGGTCTTTGCGAGGGGAAATCCCTATTTATGTAAAAAAAAAGGCCGATATTATGCTGTGAAAAATAATATTACCAATTCATTGTGCGGTTACGGTTTACAGTGTTTTTATCAATTTATATTATTAAGGAGAGAAAAATATATCTTAAGGTAGGTTATCCTAGACCTGTTAATATAATCCTAACTAAATATTTACGTATATTAACTTTTTTTCAAGTTTAAATGGCTCGCGCAAAGCATTGCTCGAAGAAGCAACGCATTATCATAAATAAATATATATCTCAGGGCAAATCATACAAATACATTAGAGAATTATTGGGATGTTCAAATAAAATGATAAGTAATGCTAAACATTTCGAAGAAAAAGAAGAAAAAAGAGGCAAAAAGAAAAATTATCTAAATGTGATGTGCGGAACATTATAAGGTTGACCAAAAAAATCCATTTATCACATCTACACAAATTTAAAAGGACTTAAATCTGCATGTGGATCCTTTAACAATAAGAAAACGTCTTATTGAGCTGAAATTTTTCACTAGAACTCCTACGAAAGCACCGTTGCTCAAGAAGAAACACGTAAGCAATAGAATAATATTCGCCCGAGAACGTCAGCATTGGTCCCTTGAAAATTGGCGAAATATCCTATGGACTGATGAGTCGAAAATAGTTTTATTTGGCACTCCTGGATGCAGGACATTTGTTCGTAGAAAGAAGGGAGAGGAATTCAAACCCCAGAACACAATAAAGACCATTAAGCATGGAGGAGCAAAAGTAAATGTCTGGGGTAGCTTCTCGTACCATGGTATCGGACCAATATTTTGGATTAAGCCGATCATGACTGCCGAAATCTACCTCCAGATAATGGAAGAAATAATGGTGCCCTATGCTGAATGGAATATGCCTTTAAAATGGGTCTTACAACAAGACAACGACCCAAAACATACGAGTTGACTGGCAAAGCAATTTTTTTCTTAAAATAATGTTCATGTAATGCCTTGGCCAGCCCAATCACCAGACCTAAACTCGATTGAAAATCTTTAGGTGGATGTCAAAAAAGCGGTTTTTGAAGAAAAACCAAATACTACAGAAGAATTGTGTCGCAAAGTGCTATCTGCGTGGGAGGCAATTCCAGTTCAGCGTTGTCAAACGTTGGTCGATCCTATGCCGTGACGTTGTGTCGCTTTTCTAAAAAATAAGGCACATAAAACTAAATATTAATTTATTTTATTTATATTCTAAATTTTCGATTCTATTTTCATAAAAAACATAACTTTTTTACTGTTGGTGCTATTATTTTGCATACGTCAAAACTTCTATTTTTTATTTAATTAAATGTAATGTTCTTATTTTCGATAAATTCGAAAAAAATTTGTATGTTTTATATTTGTCATTTAGTTACTTATCTAAATTGAAAATATAAAATTACTGAACCACCCCCTTTTTATATTATTGGAGCGATTTCTGTAAATATATATATACATACATATATATATATATATATATATATATATATATATATATATATATATATATATATATATATATATATATATATATAGACAGCCCTAATCAATGTTTAATTGATATTCATGGATTTTGCGCCGCCAGCGAAGTTGCCTATGGAACTTGCATCTACATTCGATCGACCTATAACAACATCCCTACAAGCCAGTTAATGTGCTCAAAATCACGAGTCGCTCCGCTAAAAAATATATCGATGCCAAAATTGGAACTCTGTGGTGCATTGTTATTATGTCAGCTAATGAAAATTTACTAATTGCTGTGTAGATTATTTTGGACCAATTTATGTGCGTGAGGGCAGAAGAAGGAACAACAAGACAATAAAGACGTACGATGCTATTTGGCGGTCGGTACGTTCAGGTCTGGCGGTAATTTTACTAGACATGGCAGGGTTTTGAAGTTATATTTATTTATTAGTTTATTATTGTTGAACCTTTCTAGTAATTGCTCTCATCAACCAGAACGTGACATTTGTCATGTTTTTAGAATTAAGTCGTACAATATCATACCTTTTCTACATATGTTCTATTGACCATCTGGTAAAACCCTTAAGGCCTTGGTGGGGGTTGCCCATCCTGAAGGTTTCACGACTTACCAGGGAACAGTCTCTTATAGATAAAAAAAGGCTCCTGTCAACTTAAATTCACAGTTCTGGAAGCCAAATTCAGAAATATTAACGTGAGCAATATATAATTTTTGTTTGGTGTTGTGTAACCCATTTGTTTCTTTCTGGTAAATAAATTTAAAAATCCCAAAGGGAAAATTTACAACGCTACAAACGTAGGTAACTATGGCAACATAAATAATATAAGGAATGAATTCAATCGCGATTCTCTTGGAACGAATACACTTTTTGAAAGAAAAATTAAAACAAAAGTTGTACGAAATATTAATAACTTTAATTTTTAATGCAACTATTATATTATAAGTGTACCCTTTTCGGTAATATTGCTTAACTACGTATAGATACCAATATAACATAAATAATTTGTAATTATTAAAATTTTATCAATGAGATATGTTAACTGATTAGCAAGATAAAAATTTAATAAATTACTTATTGTCAAATGAAACTGATTGTAAATATAAAATGTTAAAATAAAATAAGTGAAAACCTCATATAGAAACATCTGCAGTGTCATGCACCGAACTTTCTTATGCGCATATGGGTTAAACCATATCGTAGTTACATTATTTTTCTAATTTACAATATTTGTTCTAACCTTTAGATCGCTTTTACACTAAATATATTTCTTAGAATAAATATTAAATTTCAAACTTCAAATTATCTAAATCTATTTTGTTAAACAATTGACAGGCGCAGATGATACGATTTATGTAACAATATATATAATAAGCAGAAATTTATTTTGAAACCAGTACTCTTTTTGGAAAAATAGGTCAAACAAAAGTTGTGCTAAATATAAATACCTTTAATTTTTGTTTATGCAATTTTTCTGTAACTATAACCATTTTTGAGTAATTGCAGAAACTGCAAAAAATGACTGGAGTAAACATGCACTTCCGGTCGGAATATGGTTTTCAAAAATACAAGGTTTTCGTGCCAGGCACATACAAATCTTAAGTTTAAAATTTCATAATTTTCCCCTTAGCCGTAGAGCGCTCACATACACATACACACACTCACACACACACACACACACACTCACACACACACACTCACACACACACACATTCACACACACACACACACTCACACACTCACACACCCACACACTCGCACACACTCACACTCACACACACTCACACACACTCACACACACTCACACACACACACACACACACTCACACACACTCACACACACTCACACACACTCTCACACACACTCACACACACTCTCACACACTCTCACACTCTCACACACTCTCACTCACTCTCACTCACTCTCACTCACTCACTCCACTCACTCTCACTCACTCACTCTCACTCACTCACTCTCACTCACTCACTCACTCTCACTCACTCTCACTCACTCACTCTCACTCACTCTCACTCACTCACTCTCACTCACTCTCACTCACTCTCACTCACTCTCACTCACTCACTCTCACTCACTCTCACTCACTCTCACTCACTCTCACGCACTCTCACTCACTCACTCTCACTCACTCTCACCACCACACACACACAGCCGGACGTCATTCCAAAAATAGTTGGAATCGATTCAGGGAAGGTCAAAACGTATATTTCCGTTAAAATCTCGAGTTCGAAATTTTTCATGATTACAATACTTACTTATACTGCGTATAAGAAAGTAAAAACAATTACATATCTAAGTTAGAAAATGTGCGACTTCAGTATCTGCTTCAAAACACAAATACACATATTATCAATGATTTTTTCACTTTGACACGACATGAGCAGTGTTTATGTAGCCCTTTATACAAATGGTAATAGATGCATAGCAGCAAATCAAGAAAAAGAAAAAAGGTTTGACTAAACATAAATATATTTTTGAATCATTGGTGTTTAACAAGGAACACAAAATTAAAATTCCTTAGATTACTTAACTTATGTTTATTGTTACTTATTTTTAAATTTTACTTATTATTTAACATCTTTCTGAATCGTTTTTATCTCTAAAAAATTTTATTTACGAGTATTTTATCACTTATACTATAGACTTCGGACAAATATATTTATTCTGTTTTTAAAACGATCAAAGTAAAAGTAATAATAATAAATATAACATATATGCTATAGATAATACTCAAATTTGTATATCTTTTTTCGTTTTTTTTTTGTTTCAAATAAATATTTGCAATATAAACATTTTATGATTGAAAAACAAAAATTATACATTTTTCTGAGAATATATTATTTTCAAAGCCAACAATAATATTTTTTTCTCTTTTTAAGTTTTGTTTCCGAGGATTTATTCATTCGATTCCAGAATACATCTTTAGATACATCTTGCTTTGTCAACGTATTTTTACAAATAGAAATATCTAAGGCAGCAAGTTTCTTTTTTTAATTTCAAACTGAAAAATGATCTGGGGTAGCTTAGATAAACAAACGATAAACCTTCAAACGTCATTAGTTTTGAGCTTCCGATATTTACCTGAGGATTCATTCCAAATTGAACAAATTTCAAATGATTAATTACATTAAAACAATTGGTTCAAACGAGCGATATAAAAAAATGCCACATTTCAAAATGAGCGAAAGGTTTACATTAGCGATTGGCCCAAATTAACAAATTGTTCATATAAGGGAAAGGCTTATATACGCGAATAACTCATATATACGAATTATGATTATGAGCGAATGGTCTATATGAACGAAAAGCCCAAATGAGTGGATAATCCAATTCAGTGATATTTTCATGAGATGAATAGCTAAATGTGGAATTAAGGAACAAGCAAAAAAGGAGGAGTATAATATTGTTAATTTACAATATTAGTAATGTCTAAATTTGAATTATTGAGCATTCGGTAATATAAATTATGTGCTAGTTTGTACCTTTTGCTCATGTGGAGCATTCGTTCAAATGGAATTTTTGTCCGCATAAAAATTTGATATTTTATTATCTAAGCTACATAAGATTATATAAAAATCAAATTTATTAGCTGTGGTATCGATTCCATTTCTGTGTCATGGAATTTATTAAAATAAAAATTATAATAGAAATCACATATATAATTGCTCCTTCATGTGTCGCTCAAGTATTGTTAGCAAGGGGACTGTTGTTGACCAAGTCTTTTTGTGGATTCATGAGGGAAAACTTGGGTAATTTTACCGATACCTCTTGTGGCTCCCTCTTTAAACAATAATCTACTTCCAACCCGTAGATGTTCCGGATGTGACACAAATCGAAACAGCACTGATGAAGTCTCATTCATATGAATACCACCGGTCATCATGATGCCTTCAATGACAGCGGTTTGACGAATACTTCCTATATATACGGTAGTTTGGAAGCCAGGATGAATTACAGTTGCGTGAAAGAGTACAAATACGGTTGCCTGAAATCAGATATATACCTGTTTTATATAAACATTAAAAACTCCGTTAGTGGCAATTGAATATTGTGTGCGAAGAATGGCAAACATCATTAACGAAGATATTTTTTCAAAAAAAAAAAACACGCGCACAGACAGATTAAAAGATACAGACACCGAGATACACACATACTTATGCACAATCATACATACAGTGTCGGACAAAACTTAAGCAACTGAAATCAGCGTACATCGTTTTTCTTTATACAATTTTAATCTAATTCAAAATTTCAATAAATCATATTTAAATTTATTTTATACATAGCAAAATAAGATATTAGCATTGCGCAAATGGTCGAAAAATGAAGTAATTGTGGTACAAGCTGAATTTAGAGGGCATAGCGAAATGTATGTATTTATGATATAGAATCACTTTTGGTTTTGTTAAGAGTCGAAATAAAAAGTTATTTACAAATAGGTAGGTAGGATTAAAATTGAAAGCGTATCAGCCTCTAGGGC
Organism: Nebria salina; assembly: GCA_944039245.1. Taxonomy (NCBI): domain Eukaryota; kingdom Metazoa; phylum Arthropoda; class Insecta; order Coleoptera; family Carabidae; genus Nebria; species Nebria salina. The sequence goes on along the minus strand of OX063288.1, from coordinate 17,353,301 downwards.
TATTCACGCCATAAACTATAAAATGAAATAAACTAACATTTAAAACATATATTGTGTAAAAATAAAAACCATAAATTGTAAAATATTAATAAAAAGGATTAAGAATGTACATTAACGAATAGAATCTACATGATTAAAATTGTAAAAATAAAAGATATTGTAATATATTATTAAAGAGCGATAAAAAAATATACGTGTATATATAAAATTTAAGACAAAACTAGCACTTTTAAATAAAGGCAAATAGACCTGTATTCCTTAGGAACAGGACAACTCTGTCAATGAGTGTCGAATGGTCACCAAGGGCCACCGACAGGTCAAGTGACAGACCCGCTCTGTTTCGCTGCTCGGTGAACTGAGAGCACTCCAACAAAACGTGCGCCACTGTCAAAGCACTGTCACACGTTTCGCACATCAGAGTCTCCTCACGGCGCAAAAGATGGCCATGCGTCCACCAGGTGTGCCCTATCCGGAGTCTCTCCACAGCGACCTCCTCCTTTCGGGAAGAATCCCATGGCTTAACAGCTCTGCGTGTACACGGACGAGAGTTTGTGAAGTCGAAATTCACATGCACCTCTTGCCGATATAAATGCACATGCAACTCTGTCGTTGCTCTTTGAACCGTCAGTGTAAATGCGAATACATTGCCGATAGTTGGCAATGATTCGAGAAAACTCACGTTGGAACAGAATGGTTGGAGTAGCAGATCGATCTAGCTTTGAAAGCGCATAGTTGGTATTCGGACAAGAAAATGTCCAAGGAGGAAAGGGGCTGAAAGAAGTGTCTGGAGTTGAAGGTAGTTCAAAATTAACTTCCCCAAAAATATTGCGAGTTCTGACAGAAAAGGAAGCCACCGAACGAGCCCTTCTGTCATAAATCTCCGCAAACTGTTGACCAAAGACAGTGTCAAAAACCAGGTGATATGGTTTCGGCTTCATGGCGTAGTTCATGGTCAAAAGCCTACGACGATCATACAGAGAAGGCTCGCCAGCTTCGCAAAATACACTTGGTATTGGACTGGTACGAAAAGCACCAGTAGAAAGACGAATACCAGCATGGTGTATCGTATCAATGGTTTTGATAACAGATGGCCTGGCAAACGCGCAAGCGATACAGCCGTAGTACAACTTGGAGCGTATCAAAGCCCAATACAGGCGCAGCATAGAAATTCTATCGGCACCCCACGATTTAGAAGTTAGAACTCGCAACATATTTAGAGAAAGCCGACGTTTTGCCTTCAAAGCCACAAGATGGGCACGCCAGTTAAGCGTCTTGTCGAATATAAGACCAAGAAAACGGACAGTTTCCACAAATGTAAGATTAGTACCGTTGAGAGAGAGAATAGAATCTAAATGAAGGTGACGGCGTTGACAGAAATGAATGCACTCTGTCTTGGCCGCAGAAAATACGAAACCTTGCTCAGTAGCCCAGGTATGAAGATAATTGATTGTTAACTGCAGCTGACGCTCTATGGAAGCCATATTGCGAGAACTGCATAAAATCGCCAAATCGTCTATGTGCAAGGATCTCTGCACAGGTGAGCGGATACACTGAGCAACACCGTTGATGGCCACGATAAACAACGTGACACTCAGAATAGACCCTTGTGGTACTCCGTTTTCTTGAGTAAAAATATTGGAGGGGTCATTTCTCTCACGAACTTGAACCTTTCTTAAGGAAAGAAAGCTTTCAAGAAATATGGAAAGATTACCTATCAAGCCCCAGAAGTGTATATTGCGCATAATACCAAAACGCCAAGTGGTGTTATAGTCCCGGGCAATATAAAAAAACACAGCCACCTTATGTTGCTTGTTGAGAAATGCATCGCGGATGGTTGATTCAAGCTTTACCAGGTGGTCTGCAGTGGAACGGTAACGGCTGAAGCCGCACTGGATGATATCCAATAGGTTGTTTGATTCCAGTAACCAAACAAGACGCCTGTTGATCATGCGTTCCATGAGCTTGCAGACACAACTGGTAAGCGAGACTGGGCGATAGCTAGATGGCAGTGTTTTGTCTTTGCCAGGCTTTGGGATTGGTACAATAATCGCATCACGCCATGGTGTTGGGCGAATACCGGAAAACCAAATGCGATTATACATTTGTAGAAGAAAAGTTTTTCCAGCAGGATTCAAATGGCGAAGCATCTGGTAGTGAATAGAATCAGGTCCAGGAGCGCTGTCGTGAGAATCTGAAATCGCACTTCAAAGTTCATCCACGCTGAAAGAACGATTGTATGTATATTTCGTCGCCAAGAGAAACAAAATTGAGACATTGACGTTTCAAGATTGATTTTCGAACGAGGAACTCAGCCGGATAGTGATTGGAACTTGAAGTATCCGCGAAAGTGAATACTATAATATTAGCAACATCAGACCGAAATTGATTTTTATGCCTGAAACAGTGCTAGATTTTGATCGGCCAGATATTTTTCTGACCTTACTTTAGAAACTGAAGTGGAGCTTGTAATGGCAGAAATGTATTTCTGCCATGACGCTTTCTTACTCTTCCGAACAATTCTTCTAGCTTTTGCCTTGGCTTGGAAGTAATGGATCATATTCTCGGTGGTAGGATATCGCCTAAAATGGCGAAAAATACGTCGCTTTTCATGGATAGCAACCTTGCACTCCTCGTTCCACCAAGGAACGGGTATTCTATTAGAATAAAATAGGTGTTAAAGGAATACTTTCTTGCGCAGCAGACTTGATTGCATCCGTGAAATACCGAACATGGTCGTCAACGAAATTATTTTCACCAAATAAAGCCAACTCCTAGAATAGATTCCAATCCGTTCGCTTTAAAGCCCATTTCGGACAACGAGCATCAGAATCCGAGCCCTGCAAAACTTTCAGAATGATCGAAAAGTGGTCACTTTGATGCAAGTCCGAGTGCACATGCTACTTAAACAAAGGAGCTATTGCTGCAGAACAGATCGTTAGATCAATCACCGTGAAAGATCTCCACATTTAAGATAACATGTGTACTTGCGGTGAATAGGTGTTCCAAACGTCTACCGCGTTGATTAGTAATTCTTGATCCCCATTCAGGATTATGGGCGTTGAAATCGCCCATAAGAATGAATGGAGCACGCAATTGATCAATTAAATCAACGATATCACGCATATCGACATTGTCGTTTGGCGGAAGATAGATAGAACATATAGTGACCAGAAGAGGTATAGCGACACGGACAGCAACAGCTTGCAATTCAGAATTCAAAGCAATTTCCTCACAATACACATTTTCACGAACCAGAATCGCTACTCCACCATCAGTATACACATCAGTACGAAATACTGAGAAACCTCGTAATGAAACAGCTCTGGTGTCTTGAAAATGTGTTTCCTGTAAGCAAATGCAAGAGGGAGTCTGCTCGGCATTAAGAGCTTTAAATTCTTCGAAATGGCTGTAGAAACCATTACAATTCCACTGTAGTATGAGAGGCATTATTTAGGTGCGGAAGATTTATCTTTCTCTGGCCTAGAAAGTTTAATAGTTGTAACTTCCATTGAAGAAGAGGATCTCGAGGAATGAGATTCCTTATTTGTAGAAAATTTGGAAATGGAAGAACTTGAAACACTAGATGATTCTCGTACCTCTATAGTTTTTTTTCTTTGTTATGATTCTCGGCGTAGAAGGACTTTTCTTTATATGTGAAATTTTTTGTTTTGGTTTAGCAGTAACTTTTGACTTCGTTTGATATAATTTTGACAGTTGTATTTGAAATAGATTTTATATTTTGAGCTACACTACACTTAGGTATTGTATTTTTAACAACAGGAGGCAAATTTTGAATAGTTGTTGAAATATTAGTGGATGCAGAGCTGGGAAGTACTTTAAGTAAAAGTATTTAAATTACTACTTAAAGTACTTTTTGTACTTAAAGTATTTTACTTGAAGTACATTTTTAAAAAGTATTTGGTACTGGTACTTAAAGTATATTTTTTCAGCAAATATACTTTAATTACAAAAATGTACTGAAAGTATTCTAAAAGTATTTTAAGTACAGAAATGTATTTTAAGTATTAAAAAAGTACTTCAAGTATTAAAAAAGTACTTCAAGTATTAAAAAAGTACTTCAAGTACAAATATGTACTTTAAGTATTTTTTGTTATTTAAAGTAAATTTTATTTGCGCGCGTAGTTTGCTGCGCATAACGTGTTGAAACAAGTCCGTATTAACGGCGATATATGTAGTATCGTACGTTGTACGAAATAAATTGGGAAAGGAAATAAATTGTGTTGAGTTGTGTGTTTTGTAATCTGTAACTCAACTTTACATCTTACACGCTACATAAAATTAATGGAAGCACATTGACTATTATAAAAATTAATCAGTGTGTTTTATTCAAATTGCTTGTTGCCTTTGAAATAATAAAATAAAAGTAATTCCGTCTTCACTCGATGTAGATGTTAATTTAAAATTATTGTAGTTTTATAGAATATTTTATTATAACTTGCATGTCATGGATTTCACATGAAACATCAGTGACAAAAATAAAAATTAATTTATATAAATATGATTAAAATCTGATAGTATAAAATGTTCTCGAATGACAACAAACAATACTGTTGCTAGGACGCTAGTAATTTTTAAAATATTGTAATTTAATTAATTTCTTTATGAGCTAGAATTTATTTTTGTTTCGGTTATTGTATTTGTTTATATTGATAAAATTATACAAAAATGTACAGTTTTGTTTAAATATAAAAATTGTTTAACTAATTATTTACCTAACAAACACTTTTTCATATACTTATTTATAAGTTCAAGCAAGCCATGTAAGTAGAATAAACTCGTTATTAAAATATAATTTCATTCTTAATGTAATTATTAGTAATACATTAAATTTAGGGCAAAGTTTATTAAATTCTGTTTTAAAAGTCAGATAAGTAAATTATTTTGTGATAGACATAGAAAAATATGTCTAATGATACTTAATACTTATAACTTTAAGTACATTTAGAAAGTACTGTAAGTACTACTTAAATTAGTATTTTAAGTACATTTGTAGTAAGTACTTAATACTTAGTACTTAAATACTTTTTTGACGTACTTGTCCCAGCTCTGAGTGGATGGAAAGTTATCTGTTTAAACGGCAATAGACTTTTTGATAACGGGTGTTGAAGCAATTGTAGCAAAAGAACGGCTAAAAACAGGGCTAGACTGCGTTTGAATTTCTTCCGTGCGTCGAAATGGGAAAGTTAGTCTAAAATTTTAATTTCAATAATCTTCTTTTCTTCTTGATTGCGTGGACAATCAGAAAAGAAAGAAGGATGACTGCCAGAACAATTAGCACATCGGGCCGGACCCTTACATTCTTCGCCCAAATGCTCCTGCTCACTGCACTGTGGACACACAGCCTGTGCGTCACAACGAGATGCAGTGTGCCCGAACTTTTGGTATTTGAAACAACGCATTGGCCGCGGAAAGTACGGTCTCACCGAACAACTGTGAGAGCCAACTTTAATCCTTTCTGGAAGCTCGTCCAGCGCGAAAGTCAAAACAACGGATGTGATATTCTTTACTTCACCGTTTTTCTTACAAGGAAACATCCCGAGGTGTGTCTCACCAATTTTATCGCCACCTCACAGTCAAGTATCAATTTTTTTTCTACAAAACAAGATGTGAAAACTTTGAACGCGATTTTCTCGAATTTTCTTGAGAAGTGCACAAAACGGCAAAATTTGTATTATTTTTATTGCGTCACCTACCATCTGGCAAAATTTCAGCCAAATCGGTGACCCACACTACGTGGTTTCCCCTTGTTAGTTATAAATGACGCAGTTACTGGTTGCAGAGATAATGATATTTCTTTTGTAATTTACTAGTAAGTCAATTATAACATTAAAAAAATTAAATCCTACTAGATGGTCATCAAGGATAAATTCAATAAAAGCAATAAAATTAAGATTTTTGGATGTCATTAAAGCATTGACATACATTTCATTAAAAAGTGACTAAAAACCTGAACAATCAGAAGCATTTAGGATTAAAACAGAAATCACTTCGTTTGAATTTGTATTTGTATGTAATTTATTACATCATTTATTAATTTTTTTAAAATTAATTATGCGTCAAAAATATTACAAAAGAAGAATATAGCATTAACTGTGTTAGAGACAGTGAAAACTAATTTAAATAATTTTAGGTCAAAATATAGTGAAATAAAATCCGAATATGAAAGTAATTGCAAAAGATTGGGAATAATATCCGAGTTTAAAGGTACAAGAAAATCAAAAACAAAACATCAATTTGATGAATTATGTGATACCGAACATAAATTTAAAGTTAATGTTTTTTGTAGAACAGTTGACATAGTCAATTCTTAAATTAATAATAGATTTGAAGGAATGTTAAAAAATGCAATTTTTTTTGGATTTTCAAGGCCAAAAACATTGATAACATTATCGGA